>UYYA01000154.1:0-101342 GCA_900624975.1 Angiostrongylus costaricensis | reverse complement strand
GGCGGATTTCGCCTTCTTCAGAGCCTGGAAAGGTCAAGTTGATAGCAACTCACTCGGCCAGACGCGTCCATAACCAAACAAAGAAACTCCAAACCAAGATTTCAATCACTTGAAAAAAAGTGATTGAAATCTTGGTTTGGAGTTTCTTTGTTTGGTTATGGAGGCGTCTGGCCGTCCAGGCTCTGAAGAAGGCGAAATCCGCCGAAACGTCAGCTTAATCGTGAACAAAGAATAGTAACACCTCGCGTTTGATCAACCTTGAAACTTTTTCAACATAAGTGACTTAATAGGCGGGATGGGCTTCATGAAATAAATCGAAACCATAATCTAAACTCAGGCGCTTTCCCTCGCCACATTGAGTTGATATCTCTGAAATGTGGATTTTTCTAAATTCATGCTCTAAACCATATCTTGAAACCATAAAATATTTTTCTCATCGTATCTGCTTGAACTGTGGAGCGCAACGAATAAAGGATACTAAATACATTTATCCATTCTATAACTTTCCCAATGAGTGGTCCTGCTTTGGCCATGAAACTGTGATTGCTTAATGAAGTCGAAGGCACGGCACAGCCCTGAGGGAATGATCAACGCCAAGAGCTCTTAAGTTTATCGCCTGTAGTCCCGTTGATCGTCGAGTGACTCTAGCCGGCGTCAGTAATCTTCCATTTTTCCCTGTCGCGTGCAAAAGTTTCCCAGTGTGTTCTGCCCGCTCTAGCGACTCGTTGATCATCACATCATTCTTCTACGCTTTTCGTGAGGAACTGTGACCATCGGGTCTGTGGTCTTCCTGTAGTGCGCTTAACATCCCGAGGAATCCAGTCACTAATGGCTCCTGCCCATCGGTTGTCGTTCATACCCATTATGTGTCTGGCCCACCTCATGTTTTACTTTCTGGAGTACAGAACTATATCTTTAATTTTGATTGTTGACAATGGTAGGAGCTTCGGATCCCCTCCATATTTATGTGACACGGGATCCTCCTGCCATCGTCCTTTCGACTGCGCGTTCAATAACGCTGAGTGATCTATCGTCCTGCTTACACAGCGACGAGATTCCAGACACATACAGAAAGTACGGCTGAGTCCAAAAGGCAGCCACGGAGTCCGGTGTTCTTTATCCTCTTCACTACATCCTCGATGCTCTTGAAAGCTCCCGAAGCCGCTCGTTTCCTTCTGCTCAACGCTGTAGCTAAGTCGTTCTTCATGTTCATTTCCCGACTTAGATAGACATAACTGGAGGATTCGGAGATATTCGTTCCGGCGAGCTTGAACGGGACATACGAAACCAATCCGTTCCTCATGAACATCGCTTTTCTGACATGTAGTCGAAGTCCAGTCTTTCACAGGCTTTATCAAAGTTGGCAAGCACACGTTCCGCTTAGCTAATGTTTGGTGTTGTAACGACGATGTCATCAGCAAAGCGAAGTTGGTGTAACTACCGACCATCGATTTTCACTCCCATATTGTCCCATTCTAATGTTCGCATAACGTTCTGAAGGGTGCCGGTAAATAATTTTGGCGAGATTATATCGCCCTGCTTAACTCATTTTTTAACGTCAATGTTAATATCGTTGGTGAATGGTGATATCTTGGTTGTGAAATTTTTGTACAGCTCACGAAGGTTCTTTATGTACTGAGTAGGGACTCCCTGAATAACAAGAGCTCCCATGACTGCTTCTATCTCAACTGAATCAAAAAAGGCCTTCTGTAAATCGATGAAAGTGAGACAGAGCGGTCTTTTGTACTCTCGCGATACTTCAATGAGCCGTGTTACCGTGTGGATATGGTCCATCGTACTAAATCTTTTTCTAAACCCTGCTTGCTCACATGGCTATTTTTCGTCCAGTGTTCTATCAATTCTGTTTAGGATGACTCGAGTGAAAAGTTTGTAGACGACAGAGAGCAAGCAGATTGGGTGATAGTTGTCGATATCGTGTAGGTCACTCTTCTTTAACATTGGCACCATCTTGCTGATCTTCCATTGAATAGGGACCTTGTATTCAGACAGATAACGTGTGAAAAGCCGAGCCAGTGTGTCTACGAGGACTGGCGGAAGTTTCCTCAGGTGTTCTGGTCATATCCTGTCCGGACTTGGTGCTGTTCAATTTTTCACCAACGAAATGGCATGTCGGATTTCGGAAGGGAGAACCGGTGGTTCAACACATCCATCCTCCTTTATTTCATATGACGGAAGGTGAACGTGGCTATCGAAGAGATCTGCGTAGCATTCGTGAATGATTTTCTCCACTACCTTTTAGACACTGTAACTATTCCGTCTGGACGTTGGAATGCAATCATCTTGATTTTGTAATTGGCGAAGCTTTGGTGGGCTTTACGAATGCTTTTCCTAGCCTTTGCAGCTTTGACCATTAGTGCTGCTCTTCTCTTTTTAAGATCATTTATCTCCTGTCTGCATTGTTTTGCAAGTTCGAACGTTAGTTCGCGGTTGCCTGCAGCTCGTGCGATTCCACGCTGGCGTATCAGTTCGAGTGTTTCTGGAGACAAGTCACTTGGCAACTTTCGAACTCTCAGCTTTCATAGCGTTAACGTGAAGATGTTGAATGAGCCGATCGTATTCTTCGTCGATGTTATCGACAACGACATCTTCCCTACAGCCGACTAATGAATTGAATAAGTCACAGTTTGCGGTGGTTCTGGGACTTCGGTTTTGGAATTTAGCGGCTTTTTCTCCATTCTACGAGAAATGCAATCTTGCGCGAAGTATGCGATGGTCTGATTCCGTGTAGAATTTTGGAACAACACCGGTTGTTCAAAATCTTCCATTTACTATAGTGTGATCTATTTCGTTATAGCACTATCCACACTCCGATGTCCAGTGCTCAGGGTGGGGTTTCTGGAATTGCGAGTTACCATGGAAGGTCTTGGTCGTCATGATAAACTCAGACGACCACTAACCCCACTCGCTCCATTCTATTCCGTAGGCCGCAATGTGATGTTCTTCAGACGTTTTGACGTTCTTATCGCTATCGCTTGAGTACAAAAGACCGCTCTGTCTCACTTTCATCGATTTACAGAAGGCCTTTTTTGACTCAGTTAAGATAGAAGCAGTCAAAGAATTATTGGTTCGATCCTGCGTACCGAACAAACCAAGCCTTTAACGCTGTGGGATTGACAAATTTCTACGCCTTGTCTGAAAGCATAAAGGATAAAGGATAAAGTTGTAAGTGTTGATCAGTGCTTGAGGTATGCGCCATGCATTCGACTTCATTAAGCGTCGTTTGGAGGTGTTTGAATGCATATCTGGCCTTTAGAATGACTAGCAGTGGCCTACCGATGTAGTATCACGGCAGTGCCGCTATCTGCCAGACCCAGGAGGAATGGTGGGCCTGGTGAGCCACGGGCGCGGTGATCGATCCCATGTGTGGCCTTGCTGAAGTAGGTAACACGTGATCCCTCGGTAAACGTTGTAGCGGATTCGAATCTAAATTGAAGTCTGCGTTTTGCAAACATCTCATTATCATTGTTGGGTTGCAATATTTCACTTACACGACACACCGATTCGCCACTGCAAGTTACCTTAAAGGCTAAATAGGCATCCAATAACCCCTATGATGTTTGATAAACTCTACTGAATGGCGTATTTTTTAGAACTGAATAAAGCTAAATACTTTATCCTTAATTCTCTTACTCCATTAAGGAATGAGATCTAAATGAAACAGTGAGTGCCTTCACTAAAATTTGCAATGTGTAGAGAGTATTCTCCGTGGATATTCCCTATGTTTTCATGCTATAATATGTCAAGTGTATTTTGTTACCACTGATATTTTCTCTATTCTTTTCAAGTGCTATGAAATTGTTTCCGCCCATGACACGTGATACCCTCAACAATGTGGCTGCTAGGGATTTCGTAACATGCGTACGCCTTGGAAAGTGCCACAATGTGCATCCATTCCAAACCAGTACAGCAGTAAATCTACCCGCTTCGTGAACACTGGTTATGGATCACCACTGCTCTCCCACCCTATCCATCCCATCAACCTGTCACGCTTCTATCTGGCCATATTATTCTTAGCTGACGATGTATGGTGTCAGTATTTTTACTCGTACTACTTTAAGCTCCGCATTACAGAAGATGTCTTCCTATTTTTAGTGTTATTCCTTACTTCTCATGCCATCCAAGTACATCGACCAGGGTGTCATCTGTATTTCCTATGTCTATATTTCTTGATATTGCCATGTCACTGTTCTTGTATTGAGATAGTTTCACTCAAGACGTAATTACCACAGTTTGAGGCTTGGTAACGCTGCGGCAGCGAAAACGCGTGACGTCCACGTAGCAGCCTTCAACCAAGTCAGTCTTCTCTTTACAATGAAAGATTAAGCCAACGTCTTAATTATAAAATGTGTGATAATTATGCTGGTTGAACTGGTCTCCAGCCAAAATTATTTGGTTGTCGTAATATAGCTCCTCCCAACAATTTACCGCCTCATCGTGGCTGGGAGGTGTTTCTGGATGTCGGGCTGCGATGTACAGTGGGGGATTCATACCCTGGCACGGTCTCCCAGGCTGAGAACGAGTCCGGCGTTTGCATCAGGAAGCCTAGCTAAGAGTATACCAATACCAGGATCCACCGGCGTCCTGGTATCAAAGTCACATGGTGGCAAATCTCGCTCTGATCCACAAGGGGTGCGACTGCCTGTAGTGGTGACGACCTGGAGCAGACTTTGGCCAGGCTGTCCTCGGGATTCCAGGGACCACAATGGCTTAACCAGCAGTTCTCCGATAAGTGGTGATTATGGTGGGGCCCGCACAACCAGTGAGGACGAGCCATTCAAGTATTAGGTATCAACTAAGTAATATTGTTAGGTTTGTGTTCAAGCCCTACCACAGCAACACCATCGTCCTCAAGTAGGAGGAACAAAAAGCAACATCTCCATTCTCGTGTGTGATTACGGTACTTGGTTGGCCGCTCATGTTGGCAAATGAAAATCTCATCATCCATTTATGTTTGATTATGTGGCCGTATTTTGGTTGAATAAGGAGTGTTTATTAACTTTCATACCCTCCTGTTTTCCTCATCGTGGCTTATATTCATGTGCATATGAATGCAAAATAGTGGAATGGGAGTCGCACGTTCATCTAAAGGATTACCTATAGACTCTTATATTTCTTTCATCAAACGCTTTATCTTCTGGTGACAATGGGCAGACGAAGTTATTGCGACGAAATCTTATATGTTTTGCAAAGAAATCCGATACGAACAGAATCTTTTAACAGTTCCATTATCACAATGTTTACTTTTTATTTTCTGCTTACTGCAATTTTCACGGCCAGGTATTAAGCGAAATACAACCATAACGATGTTGAGATATTTGCAAAACTCCGGACCACAGGTTTTTGCGGTGGGGTACGAACGAGCTATTTTCCTTTCCGGGGGCTAGCGAGTCCACCACCACACTATGGGGGACCTTCTTTTTGCCTGCATATCAGCTGGTCCCATAATCGTTGTATTTCGTACCCATTTACGATGAAGTAGTGTATTCCGTTGGAGCAGAAGTATTGAAATATGTTACTGACTGGTGAGAAGCTTGAAATCGATGCTTTCTAGGTTTCGTTGTACACCTAATTCTTTTCGTTGGCATAATTCGGTAAGAATTTTGTTGACAGTAAGTGCTGAAATTGATCAGATCGATGTGAAACATGAGAATAGTGCTGGAATCAGGAAACTCTATTATATTTCATTTTGTTGACGACGTTCGCAAGCGTCAGTAGGCTAGCTGATTAATTCAGTCGAAAGCGTTGTTAATGAAAGACAGAGACGGCGTTCTCAGTTGAAATCGTTATGGCGAAATCTACTAATTACTCAATGAGCTGGCCATTTTCAACGAACGTTAGTTTTCGGTCGGATAAAATCTGCGCCGAAGTTAAATAATGATTTTTAAAAGTTTGGACATCCAATGTCAGAATGCGGACGATAATGTTGTGAGAAGCTCTAAAGTAGCGTTGATAAAAATATAGCAAGAATGTAGAACGTTTTAGAACGTGTCTTTGAGACAAAACGATGCTTTCAGATTCAACACGGTATGTTCTAATGCCGGAGAGAGCATATCGGAAAGGAATGAAAAGGAGTGGGAGAGAGACAGAAGGCTCGCCCTTGGATGCGTTGAGGCGACAGCAACATCAAAGAGGTTCATCGGAATGAAAAATTTGGAGAAGAAAAAAGAAAGATTCGGGGATGATCGTGACCAGCACCAACAGTCAAGTCTTTCTGATGCATGATCGTATGATTTTCCTGCGAACATCTGATGCCACAACGTCATCAAAATCGTGAAATCGAGGTGACGCATAACTCTGAAATTACCCATGTTCCCGGAGCGAAAAGCTGGGATCCTGAAAACAGGGAGAATCGTTTGGTACGGTAGTCACTTTTTTCCTTGACGACAACTAATGTGACGTTAGATGATGCAGGTGCAGGCAATTATATATTTATTGAAAAGCGAAAAACGAAAGACGTGATAACCCGATTTTGGGTTACTATAAACCTGAGGTCACAGCTATAAATGGAGACAGGGCCAGAGCCACGTAGAAGAATCATAACTGGGTAAAGGAAGAACGGAAAAAAAATTTATATGGAAGGAGTAATAGACAGAGGAACATGCTTCCACACTACCACAGCAACACCATCGTCCTCAAGTTCTCAAGAACATCCTGAGATATCCATGCATATGTGATGTGACGCAGTTGTGACTCTAACTCAGTGATTGCTGTCACAATTACTACACTTTCACGCGCATACTCCACGATCCCTACGGAAATCACCTAGTCTTGATTCTGAGTCACCTTAGTGAAATCCTAGACACCTACCTTTCACCTATATGATGTTTTCTTCTTCTTAAGGGATGGTGGTTTTTCTCAATACAAGTGTTTTCTGTGTAGAAGCGGAATAAAACGATTGTGAGCAATATGGAATTCATGGTCGTGTGGGCGTGATGCCTCGTAAATTGTCCACATCACACGAATTTTCCAATCGGAATAACTAAGATTTGATCTTCGTATTTTTGTTGAGCAAACGCGAGGTGTTATTATTCTTTGTTCACGATTAAGCTGATTTCGCCTTCCTCAGAGCCGCTTCCTATGAGGTTTTCACTAAGTATGTCACGTAGAGACCAACCGCACAGAAATCACATGGAAGTATAAGATTTGATCCCCAGACGTCGAAAATTTCTGTTAACGTGACCAATATCAATTAATCCATCCATTTTTCCACCCCGATTATCAATCAATACTGATTTTCATATAAAAACATGTCATCAGATTTGCCTTCCTTCCTTTAGTACTACTCAGGATTCTGGACAAGAACTCCCTATTTATGAACTTAAAGACATGTTGGTAACATCGCTGCCATAAGTTTTCCATAGATCTTATAGGCTCCGCTATACAGACGTCTAGGATTATCAATATATATCACTTGCGTGATGTGCCAAGTTGGTAGTGCATTTACTGACTTCAGCTGGCGTTGGAGTAAGGTTTCATTTGTTTACGTGTCGTACACGAGAACCAACAAGTTCTACTCTGGTCTGACACGCAATGAGAATATCACTTTATTCGTTTAGGTTTTTTCACTGAAGAAGTCCGGCTGATAGATCGATGCTGTTCTTTTGTTGTTCGTTTGACATGTGGTGAAACCTAATCGCTAACGACTCTTGCCTGTGCATTTGTCGCTAAGACGTATAACCTGTTCAGTTCATTACATTTTCGGCAAGTTGGATTGTATTTGAGCTGCATTGCGGATTTTAAGTCGATCTTCAGTTGCTCAATTTCAGAACCGTTTGTTCAAAATTCAAGTGGTTCAAGTTCTTACGACGTTAAAAGAAATGTAGCCATGGTTGGGATTAGATCTATATTGACATTGTCTCAGATCATATCATTCATAGTCTCAACGAGGAAAAGTTTTTCTTTTGGTCTCCAAAATAGTGGATTGGTTATCCGTAGATCATTGCCTACGGTTTGTCATTAAGATGAGAGGAGGATTCAAGGTTTCGTTTTGTGAATCGTCTTCTGCACTCAGTTCTTTAATTCTTCTGACAACCTTCCAAAAACACCTGTGCGTCATGACCGCATGTCGTTCGTCATAATTCAAATCAGTTATCTTGTCTCTTACGTGTACCCAAATCGGTAACTGGACTTTCTTTAGAAGCTCGTTTGAAGACTACCACTACTTCGTAAACTCTGATTGCATTTTTCGGCTCCGCAGAAAGGTTCTTCTTTACGAAATCGACAGTGACTAGTACTCACCGACGATGGGTTAGTTAGTCGATCGGCCAGGGTCACGAATTCGTTGTTATTCTATGGCGACAATTACGGTTTGACATTGAGCGACTCGGTTGTGAGAAAGGTCGCCGATAGTTCGCTGATCATTATAGGTATCGATGAATGACTGAATGACTGAATGGCATTGTGTGAATGTTTTCATGTCCGTTCACGAACTAACTCAATTTAAAATCAGAACTATCAAAGTTCTCAACATTCAATTTTGTAATGACACGTCATGCAAAAGTTACGATTTTGTGCTATCTGTCTTAATATAATTAATATCTGTCATCAGAAATGTTTTCCTTCTATTCCTTCTTCTTCGTAATACGTGCAATCACTCGGCATTGATGAATCCCTTAAGGATACCCTATGCATTTGACTCCATTCATAGTACTGTAGATGTGACTGAATGCATATTTTATCTATGAAATGTCTTTTGTGGTCCCAATGATTTATCAAATCAGTGTGTTGACCTTCCTAAAGAAGTCTGGTATGAATTTGTCGATCTCGGAGAGATGGAGAGGGTGATTTACCCGTGCGCTAGGTCGAACTAATGATGACGTGTTTATTGTGAAGGACCTTTAATGACTGATCTACACGCTTATTCTATTTTTCTTACATCATTATAATAGCTTCAGCGTGCCTTACTATCGGGTTTACCAATCGTTTCCTTTCCGACTCTGTCTCTCTTTCTACCTCTCGCTCTCTCTCACTCATCATTTCTTTTCATTCTCGAAATCGTTCGTACCTCAATACGAAGTTTTTTTAAAACAAAGTCATTCGAAAAAGTTGAACGATTCATTTATGGGAAAATTGTCTTAGAGACAATGACGTCTAGCCTTACATCTATAAAAATATAGCACTAGAACGCCATAGTCCGTTTAGTGAACCAATAGCTCCACTTAGCACCAGTACGATTTCCTATTGTCCCAGTAGCCAACACTAAGGCCATTCCAGTGGGTTCCAGGTCCACAAGGGAAACGGAAGCGAAAATCTCCGAACTTTTGATGTGATTCTTGCTATTTTTAATACTTCTGATAAAAGCGAGCCACGGGTAGCTTCCCGGAATCTCATGAGTTTACTGTTACCTGGGCTATCGCAATGCGGAACTCTTTCTCAGCTTGCCTGACCATTTTGGGCTATGAACACCAAGCTGCACACTACAGTTTCCCGTCCATCCTCCAGTCACGACGAAGTTATTACCGAAGACTTATGAGCGAAGAAGAATTTCTTTGCCGAAACTGAGGTTAACCCGTGATTGAGGAAGTCCCGCAGCGATGAGAAAAACGCTATAACTATGTTAATGACGGATAACTACATTATTTTTAAATCAAAGTAAGAGGAAAGTGGAGTAATGGAGGAGGTTTTCGACCGCGACACTTACTTAAATAGCCATTAAATTTATGATGCCGTCTGTTTTTCAAGGAGACAAGGTCACAAACTCCAAATCGGGCAGCCAAAAGGAGAGCCGAAGTGCGTGGGGAGTTAGACGCTATTAGTTTGATGTTATAGAGGAAACAACGGGAGACGAACGGAGCTGCTTTCTTTGGGCTGTTAAGGTTTCATATTTCTGTTTGAATGGGATACCCTCTACTACTGTCGTTCCCAATAGGAATCGCTTCTGTCTGAAAGAGCTCAAAGTCACTCTCTCTGCTCATGAAAAAAAACTGATACTATTTGTTCAAATCGTTGGACGGCTGTATCACGTATCTGTCCTATCAAGATCGAATTACGCTTGCATCCTCTGTTGTCAGAATAGTAGACAACAGATCAAAGAGTCATTAACCACAGTGGCACAGTAAAATAAATCGCGCGCCGTTCTTTCTATTCATATTGATTAGTATCCTTCAGTTTTTCTATTAAGGAAAACAGAAATACTTTTCTGAGAACTCATAAGAAGGAAAAGGAGGAAAGCTACCTACACTTTCACCAATTGGCGAAGTTTTTTAAACGAACTCTTCTTTTTTCATTTCATTCTTATAAAATCCTTACCTTCTCTAAGTAGGTTAAAACCTCCAAAAAAAGTTGCTTACTGTACTACGATCATTACGGCTGGTTTAAACCACCTCCTGAATGTGAAATAAAGCTTCACTGCATTTCATTAGTGCCTTTTTAGATGAGGTGTTCAGTATTCGTATGAGAAAGCCTAATAATAATAATATGATAATATGATAATGATAATATAAGAATAATATAATAATATAAGAATAATATAATAATATGATAATGATAATATAAGAATAATAATAATCGTAGGTCTAGATAAGGTGCGTGTAGCGCAGTTGTTAGAGGAGCCCTGCAATACACATGGGGTCGATCCCGGGTCCCATGTTCACCATACTGTCCATCCTCCCGTGGTCGGCAAATCATTAACAGACTTGTCTAGGAAGATAGAAGTGCTGGTGCAATACATCGGTAAGCCACCGTGAGTCATTACGTAGGCCAGATATGCATTCAGGTAGTTCTAACGTTGCTTGATGAAGTCGAATGCATGGCGCATCTCTCAGGGAAAATTATTGCCGAGAGCTTTATCCCTTTTACCTTACGTCTAGATAGAGCTCATCGGGTGATTCGTGGCTATCGAGTCTCCAAGAACAGATGGAAGCGTCATCACGTGGTGCTCATTTGTTTCTTAACGTAGCTTGAAACCATTGGGGCAGAGCTGGCTCGCAACAAGCGTTAGATGCATCCTTAGCTCGTTTGAAGTACTCAGTGTTGAATTACTTTGTGTAAATGGTAGCTCTTATGCCAATTTACCAGTTATATCATTATTCGTATTGATTTTTGTAAATACTCGTTTCCTGAGAGAAATCCCTTGCCAGTGGTGAATGTCGTCCCTGGACAACACGTCCGTCACTACGGCTACCATGTGTCACGTAACGTGACAACAGTGGAAAAGCTATTCATCGCATTTTGATAGATTTCGTTGGGAACGCAATTCCAAGCAATACGAGTGTTCGGCGCCAGTTTCTCTCTAACCCCACCTTCACACATTCGACAATTCCACAGTACTTTTTTCTCTCTGTAGAATTTTTACGCATCATAAATTGACACTTTCGGATTGTCTTCCAAAGAGAACACTAGTAATTAAACACTTGTTTTCGCGCCATATGGTTTCACCTATATGTGCTTGATTAGTCCATGAAATTACTGTTATGTTGGTGATACCATCATAATCTCATTTCAGAGATGTACGAGATGTTAGAGAAAAGACTAAGGAATACAGTTGTGTAATAATACATTTGCATATTTGCATACCTACTTAGTTACTAGTGTAGGCGGTAACCGTCCATAATCTCACCAACCTTAAAGTAACTCAAACGAGGCTCTTGTAAAGTCTCTCATCGTCTCACCATCGCGTCTCAAGGCTGTCATCCCTTCCCTTATCCACAAAGTCGGCTAGGCTTACTCCAGAAACATGAACACCATTAGATTTTTTGCAAAAAACTCTTTGTTTTTATCGTTTTTGCCGAAGTGGTATGGTAGGTAGCTCACTGAATCTTCTATAGAAGATAAGTATGCTAGTTATGGAGTGTCAATATGGGACTTAGTTGTTGATTACTTCAACGAACCCCGTTTCATATGAGCATAACTTTTTCTTGATTGAAGGCGCTTGATTACTAAATAGACATGCAGGATACAATTTGCATAAACTGAAGCACATTCATGCACCTCACTTATGCATGAATATAGCTACGTATGTAGGGAACAGGAGTAGTGCAAATCAATCTAGCGCGACATTTACAAGAAGTCCATCCCTTAAATCATCCACCTGTCTTTCAAAGCAAGGACGTTGTCAGTTTCAGCCCACATCTGACTGTCTATTAGGCAACTGACAACAACCTATGTTGACTCGCCCTGATCGGCTCAGGAACACTCAATTGAGGGTGATGCGTGAGTAGTTCGAGACTTCATAATAGCGAAAAGGAGTTCTATCTGTCAGTAAGACCCTGCCGAGGTAAAAGAAGGTATATAAAGATAAAGATAAGAACGAAAAAAACGTTCGGTGTTGATGAATTCCTCAGGGACGTACTGTGAGTTCGATGCCATTCCCAGCACCATGAAAACGATTGAATGCATGTATAGCCGAGACAGTGGTTTACGGGTCCTAGCGATGTATCATGGCAGTGCAGTGCTCTTATCTTCTTAGACAAGTCTAGTTAAATTTTACCATCCCGGAGGATGAAGGGTTTGCTTTAGTCGGGGAGCGAGACCGAATGACTGAACTAACAATAACATATCGCCTATCTAACCATTACGCTACACCAACCCATAACTTTCTACATTGATTTGTTTTTAATAATTTACCTAAAAATGTAGCATGGAAGATGGGTTTAGCGCCGTAGTTAGATGTGCCCTACAGTGCAAACGTAGTCGTTACTTCGATTTCGCACCTGGACTCTCCAAGGTAAGCCCTCCATAGCACCGAGATCGGTATCAGAATTGTTTACGAGGATGAAAATACAGAACTGATACCACAGTAGGTCACCATCTGTGTATAGGATGGACTTGCACTTCACCACTTACGCGATACAACGAGTAGAGTCGAGTGCGCTGAACATTCCTCAAAAGTTGTTCAACGTCGAACGCTTTATCACTTATCGTTCAAGAGTATGAGAAAATAATCTGCTGTTTACATGTAGAGGAAATTCCAATAATGTTAACTCGACGTAGGCTCTCGTGTTCTCTGCTTCATTGACAAATCTCCTACTAATTGACTGGCTGCGGGACGGATGAAGGACGGCTTAGTTGGCCCGAGGGAAAACGCGAATCGCGACGAATCGAATCAACAACGATATGTTTTGCTAGCGAAGAATTCTCTTCTGAATATCGTTCGTCTTCAGTTATAATCGTGTTCTTACAATTCTTATTTTCTAAATGAATTCTTATAATCGCCATGGAAGTTTGAAGTTTTGGAATAAAAGCATATACAGTAAACTTGTAACGGAATAGCTGATGCAGCTGCAAGAAAAGCTTCAATGTAGTGGAAGGGTGCGTGTGGCGCGGTGGTCGGAGGCGCTCTGCAACACACACGTGGGATCGTTCCTCGCGCCCACGGCCCACTAAGTCTTCCATCTCTGCGGGGTCCGTAAATTGATACCAGACAGACTTGTATGGGAGGATAGCAGCACTGGCTCGATACATCAGTAGGCCATCGCGAGTCATTGTAAAGGCCAGATATGCATTCATTCACCTCCAAACGATGCTTAATGAGGTCGAATGCATGGCGCATCCCTCAGGGATTGATCAACGTTCAGAGCTCTATCCTTCTTTAGAGTGAAAAAATGTAGAATTTCCTAATTAAATGAAGTCTTATGAAAGTATACAGTGAGATGGTACTGTGGGAATACCGCAACGTGTATGTGTGTGGTCAGATTTGAACATTGCGATGTGGTGCATTCTAGCGTTCCAAATGCTGCGCAAATCCTTAGAATCGTTGTCTCTTTGGTTTGGTAACTCTCCTCTCCACCGTCTGCTCTTTCTTTTTTATCTGATTTCTCTTGTTGTTGTTTTCGACTTTCTGGCAGTTTTATGTCAGCTAAAGCGGAGATGATTTGAGCGAACTTAGACTGTCCATAGCAAGTTTTCGTCCATTCACGTTTTCTTCCTTCATCCAGTCCCTCCACTGTGATAGTTTAAAGTAGCTTTTTTCTATTTTCTCTTTTTATTTTCATTCATCGTTTATTCGAATCTGATCCTCGTCGCCGTTACTTTTGGTTTCCACCCAGCGTTCATATTGCACTAACGGAAATATGAATCACATGAGCAAATAGCTCAACCTCAGTTATTCAATTCATTGATCTTTGCTGATTTCTACCGATCCTATAGATATTAACGATGTTCACTGCCTCTTCAAAATGTCGTAGCAACTTTTTGCGACAGGAAAATAAAGTGTGAAAGGATAAAGCTCTGGGCGTTGATCAATCCCTGAGGGATGCGCTATGCATTCGACTTCATTAAGCATCGTTTGAGGTGATTGAATGCATATCTGGCTTTTACAATGACTCGCGGTGGGCTTCCGATGTATCGCCAGTGCTGCTATCCTCCAAGACAAGTCTCGTAGCAATTTGTTGAACCCTGAGGAATGAAATGCTTGGTTTAGTGAGCCATGGGTGGTGGAATCACGATAAGGAAAATACTTTGGAAATTCACAATAGCATACATTTTCCCTTTATTTGGGCTTTATCTCTAAAGCAAATAGAAACAAATTTTTGGCTTTCGCTGAAGAATTTATTGGTTTTACTTGGTGCTCATAAACAGACAGAGAGAGAAAGAAAGGCATAAACAAATAGAGAGTGAGAGAAACGGGACAGACGGATAGAAAGGGAGAAAGAGAGAGACAGAGAGTCTACTTTCAATTTATACATAATTTCCACTCAGTTCTTATGCGAATTCACCCTACACTGAGGAAGAGACTAACTGTATTTCCTTTTAGATTCCTCGATGTTTTTGACAGTTTTTCGCCCATTCACGTACAGAAGACGACTGTGATTGGAAATAAAGCATAGGAAAACGTGCACGCACATAAAATATTTCGTAAAGTGCTATTTTAATGTATTTCTTCTCTATAATTTTTTTTCACTATCTGGAACTCTGCAATGAGCCGACTGTTGTCGAAGAGGTGATCAGTCGTCACTCGACCGAATGAGGACACCTCAAGTTCGACCGTGACGCCGTCGACAAGGATGAAGAAGTGTTGGCGCCATTTTGCCGCAGATGAACACCACCTACGTAGACGACAACGACCAACTACTCAACGACATCGATGGGAATCAATTTATACAGCCAAAATGGGCTATCAAATCGGAGCCATTCTATGAAAAATGGGGCTTTTGGAAAATTCTCTTCGAAATTTACACAAGCTCTGCTCAGCGAGGAAGTAAAAAACTAAGGAATACAGTACAACAATAAAAAGTATGACGTGCACTACATGTGTCACAGGTTATAATCTGCACTAGAAATTCGTCCCCATGGCTCTAACATGTTCCAAACCGCTCCTGTGCGTTCCTCCTGCTTGGAGAACATGAGCAGCAGCATCAAATTTCCTGTAATACGCTTCATTTTCAGAGCAATGACGACAAACATTCCCGAACGCCTTGTCAAGCTTCCAAATAACGTATGTTTACTTCTAACTCGACTTTCGAACGGAAATGTCGAGCTCTTTCTCGGCCTGCGTGTGCTTACTGCATGGATGAATCCCAGCTTTGAGGCCGAAATTAAAGAAAAAGCATCTCAAAAGATATAAAAATTTTTCAATCACTGATTAGGTTATGTGTCAAAATCAAACTCTAAATTAGCATAAAGACGAAACACCTAGTAGAGATAGGTTCATTTCTTTTCTTACTGGAGGTATTTAATGGTGTACATATGTTTTTTATTGCTTTCTTTTTGACATAAAGTGTAGTATAGCGCAGTGTAAAGTAGCGCCACTCTCCCGATGTGACATTCAATTTGATCGTCGGTCAGCACAACTCCATCAAATCCTCAATCCATCCGTCTATTCGTCCGTTCATCTGAAAAATTCCATCATTTTCGTCGATATCGATCGAAGAAGCAATAATCATTTCTCATTTCAAAATGTGATAAATCTACCCCCAATGACTTCGTCGAGTGATAACGAAAATTAATGCCGCATTCCTTGGGACTAGTTCTTATGAGGTGATTTTTTCATTGCATTTCTAATATTTGTAGTAATATCTCGTCTAAATAATTTCCGTCGTCGCAAACTTTTTTCCCAGTTTCAATTCCGTAATTTTAGCAGGAAAGTTGCGTGTTCTTCCATACAACTGACTAAAACATTAACTTTTTTATTACTACCTATTACAATTTTCTACGGCAGAGTGTGATGCTAAATACAACCACAATGATGCTGAGATATTTGCAAAACTCCGGAACACAGGTGTCTGCGGTGGAGAATGAACGCGCTGTTACCCTTTCCAGCGGCTAACGCGTTCACCACCACACCATTCAGATCCATCGTTTCGCCTGTCTCTCAGCTAGTTCTATCGATCAGTGCCATCAGCAATCACTCATAGCCGAAAGACAGACGAAACGAAGGACCTGCATGGTGTGGTGATGAAGGCTTTAGCCCCCTGGAAGAGTAGTAGCGCGTTCGTTCCTCACCGTAGACACTTGCGGTCCGGAGTTTTGCAAATATCTCAGCGTCATTGTGGTTGTATCACAGTGACTATAACGTTATTTCTTCTAAGACGACAGGCGATAAATTATAATGGGTTTTTTTTGAAACTAAAAGCAAATCCGTGAACATTCTGAACACTCATGTCGAGGTATTTTTTGAAGTCAAAACAAAGTCTGCCAACGTTTACGTTATTTGTGAAGTGTACGGTAAGGTGAGACGATCATCTCAAAAAATCATTCTGCATTGTAAGAGGGGAAAGTTGTTGTGGTGAAGGATTTGTACACGTGGATCCTCTTGAGCAGCCTACATAAACTTGTGATGGCAGCTCTAAAGTAGTTCTTGCTGCGCGGATAGTTAGCTGAATTTTTTCTTCCTACCACTTCCTGCATAATCATCTATAGGTCTTCCCAAAGCAGGCTTGCAGAAGAAGTGAGAATAGCGAAAAATGCTTTCGTTGGACTACATTGATCCCTTGAAGGTCCATAGTGAAACCACTAGTATCGGTTTCGGTTTGAATTATATTCGTGGTCCAGCACTTATGAGCACTCGTTCTCTGTGTGAGGTGAACAGGCAGACATTTGCGGTCACAGAAATGATAGGAATCTCTTGTGCTGAAGACACTCCATGAGAACCTGCCTCCTAATCTTGCATTTTCAGACCTCATCCTAGAGATCGGCGGACTAATCGTCGGTACATCCACGCGAAAAACAGACATTATGAGAACCCATGTGAAAAATGTGATGCCACGTCTGTTGTTCGTTGAGTGACTTGAGCTCACTTGTTGGTTCTAGTATATCATGGAGATATGTGGAGACTATCGCCACCTGTTCAAACCACTTGATCTGAACTCATGTAAGATCATTCTCGCTAATTTAACACCAAAAAAGCAGTTGGAAATTGTTTTTGATAGAGAACTAGTGGAAGAGGACCAAGTTGAAAAATAATTGTCAATTAATGAGTCTGGGAAAATTGGAGCTAACCCACTTTCCAATGGTTTTCACCAAATTGTGGCTGGTGAGTGTTTTCGGAAGTCAGACTGCAATAAACCTTTACCTTAAATCCTACTTCACGAGCACTTTAGTTGATAACGAGTTCAATGTTTTCATCTAGAGGTCTAGCCACTAGGAAACCTAGACCGCAGTAAAGCTCGTCGAACTACCTGTTCCTACTGTCTCGCCAAAAATAAATGAATATAAAGACGAAGAATAAAGGATAAAACGTTAGGTTTGATCAATCTCTCGGTGATGCGGCATGCATTAGACTTCACTAAGCACCTTTAGACGTGATTTAATGCTCATCTAGCTTGTAAAACCACTCGCGGTGGCCTACCGATGTATCCAACTGGTACTGCTATCCTTCCAGACAAGTCCGCTACCAATTTGCCGACCCCAGAGGAATGGAATGCTTCGTGTGCGCGGACGATAGGTGGAAGCAGTGACCCACGTTCACATGACACCTCTAACCATTGCGCTATACGAGTGTTAAAGTACACTCATAAATATAGATGAAATTCTTTTGCAAAACGTTTTGATGCCGAGATAACAGAACAACTAACACATAGCGTGGTGAAGAGCTGTTCTTAGCATATCACAAGGAAAAATCATTAAGCATCTGACGAATCGCTAAGCGCAAAAATCTATCTATCTCTCCATTGGAATCCGAAATAATGATAATGACGGGAATGATGTTCACGACCGGATTAACGCCAGTAAATCGTTCGGATTACGTTCATCGATGACGAGATGACCGGAGCACTTGTCGTTATTGCGGTGAACATCGACAGACAGCATCGACTCGATTTCGCTCTGTCAATGCTCGCTATTCCGTTGTCAGTCGTTTGCTTCGCTTTCCTCCGCTTTGCAAGCATCGTTTCCTCTCTGGATATTACATATCGATTTTCACTCTATCCATTCTCCCTCTCTCTCTTATTCCCTCTCCCAGTCTCTCTCTCCTCTTTGTGCTGCTCCTCTCGTTTGCCTAGACCTCGTCGCCTCGCTTGGTTGCCTTCGTAAGTAATTGCGTCACGCGTTTGCCACACTCTTCCACTTCTCGGCATCGATTTCTCATTCTGGGGAGCTCCTTTTGCGATGTATAAAGTTTGTACTTCTTAAATTCGTACTCAGGTCATCTCTGGAAACCTCGCAGTAGCCAGACATCGAGCTAAATTCACTGCAATGTCATCTCCGTGACGAGTGTTCATCGACTTCCTTGACTTACTAGTTGTTCACGAAACCGATTCGTCTCCCTATCTCTGTCTCTTCTTACTTCCCTCCCCCAATAAATCTTGCTGTTCTGTTTGGTAATGAGAAAAAGGGTTCAGAATTATTATCTTAAACGATCAAACCTACATGCACACGTACACAGACCCACGCCGCAGCCCAGATCGCTGACCTAGTTCTTGTCGACACAGCGCTCTATTTCCGACTTGTGAATTCTAGTGATTGTTACTGACCAACAACAATAGCAATAGTAGCATCAGTAGCAGCAACAACAATAGCAATAGCAACCATTAGATGTTAATGGGCATATTTATAATGTCGCTGGATCAATATCGCATTCTTGAACAACTGCTGTTTGCTCAGCTCAACTCACGCGGATACCGTCGAGTGTCCCGATTATTATATATTTGATGTCCATAATATCCATTCATAATGTATGATTAGTTTTCGTGCACCCAACATCGTTCAACAACACTGCAACCAGTGCTTTTTGTCTCCAAAGGTCTCCACTCTGTGTGTCATTCCGTAACCACATTTCAGCAACCATCTACAGAACATATCCCCCAGCTTTCTCCTCTTCGTCCACCTCTTCTTCGCGATGTTTCTTTTCCTTTCTAGAGCTTTGTTATCTACTTGGTTGCATGTTGTCATGAGGTAATTTTACTTTTACGTCACCGTTTTTTCCTCCATCACGTCTTCATTCTTTCGTGTTATCCGAAATAGAGGCCGCTCTAAGGACACTCCCGTCCTCATACCCATTTCTAAGCCTCAACTCCTCTTCTTATCGATCCATGTCTAGATCCTAATTAACTGCAACGACATTTTAATTTCCTCATCGGAGTTGATGTTCGTAATTCTACGTCGGGTGGTAAGATTGTACACGAGAGTCATTGGTGGCTTAATGGTCTCCAAATTGTCATAACCTTAGTTTCCATGGTTTTTCTTCTCATGGTACACCTATGCAGTTTTTTATCTCGGCTTTTGTCCTCATTTCATCAAGCAGCATTAATGCGATGGTGAAATGTTTCATGAGTTCCCAATGACATACGTAACCCAAGAACTGAGCTATTTTTTCCACTCGATGACATTCTGCGTTCGAACATCCAACATTTAAGTGAAATCTGGTGCCTTGTCTTCTGTTTTAAAATGTTTTAACAACTATTAATAACTCCATTTAGGCAATAAGTTAAGAATTGATATGACACCTTCTTTCAGTTATATAAAGTTCGAATGTGTGTTGAATCGATTGTTCGAATATTCGATGTATTCGACGACTCAGCATTTCTGCAAAATATTCCAGAACCATTTAGAGAAGGAAAAATAGGAACAAAACTAGGAGAAAAACGATAATAATCGACCGGAGTTTCCTGAAGCGCTGAAAAGACCTGCTATTTTGTCGCAGGACCTAGTTGGATTAAATTGAATATGCGCTCATATGATTCCATAATGGTTTATCTAAACTTGAACGCATCATTGTAATCTGTGTGCCTCGTTTTCAATAATTCATCATGAGTATTTACTCAGATTGTTGTTTTCTCTTGGTATAAAGCCGATCAATAAATCAATAAGAAAGTGGTTCATTGAACTACTATAACTAATCCGACTGTTGTTCGATTGGAGAAATTACGGAGCTATCACACTTGTATCCCACGGATATCTTCATTCTCGTATGCTGTATATGGTATGACCCTCGTCCCTTCTGGAGGTAAACACAGACAATTCACTTGCCCTGAAAACAGTGCACTCAGTGAATGGATGGATAGACTTTGTTGTGACGAAGTTGCTTTCCTTTTCGTGCTTGAATGTGTCTGTATGTTGACTCGACTAAAAGCCTGCAAGAAAGTGAATGGAAAATGTCTGAGAGGTACTTTACCCAATCACTAACTCCGGTGTCTACTCAAGAAAGTGACAAACGCTAGTCATCACTACACTGTTATTCCGCAGAAGAATCCGATTAAGAAGAAGAACCTCGAATGGGAAAACATCTACTTAGTAACTACCATGCTAAATTTCTAATCATAAGTTGTGAATGTAGGTCTTCCAAAGAAGCTCATGTGTTTAAACCCTGTTGAACAATTGGGTTTTCTTTCAACGTTGGCATAACGAGTTTCCGATCTGGTCTTTTCACTTCTCCATACACTTCACAGATCACACGACACATCCATAGATTTGCTGCATTAGTGTTGGTGGTTTTTAGAGAGCATATGGAACTAACTGATATCACTGATCGGTCATACGTGGGTATTCCTTCCACAGAAGAACTTAAAGTGGTGGTCCACACACCAGGAAGTATAGTGCCCAAAACGTGCATAAACCTAGTCGAACCTCCAAAGAGTAGTTATGGCGCACG
Organism: Angiostrongylus costaricensis; assembly: GCA_900624975.1. NCBI lineage: Eukaryota > Metazoa > Nematoda > Chromadorea > Rhabditida > Metastrongylidae > Angiostrongylus > Angiostrongylus costaricensis. The sequence continues at coordinate 80,356 of UYYA01000154.1, read as the reverse complement.
TGTAATGGAAACCAATGGAGCTTTAAAGGATGTTTTTTGTGTTGTTCATACCATAGTCCGATTATTGGTCGAATAGATATTGAAGTAATGTCTCGCATTCGACTACGAATAATCGAATATTCGACGCATTCCAGTTATGATGAGATTACGATTGAGTAGTTTTTGTGGTCGTTGAACGCGAGAATAAATTTCCAATGAAATCGTGCATGTTTATGGTTAGAGTAGTCATTGTGTATTGTAGCGCTATTATCGCATTTGTTTATACGATCTATGGCATGTTGACCGACATCGTCATCAGTTACATCTCTGAAGCAGTCACTTGATGATGGCAACGTCTTCATGGTGACTTCTTCCAATTCTGTGACGTTCTCGTAAACATTACACATATTAGAACACGGTGTATCCAAATTTCTCGTTCCGATTTCTTTTTTTCGCTCACAAAACGACGTCTCACTCCACTTTCATTTAGCTCATGTTATACACTCGTCTTATGTTGCTGTCGCTGTTGTTGTTGTTGCTGCTGTTGCCGTGGTCCTTGTTGTTAATCGACTGAACTCAATCAGTCTTACGAGTTTCTTTAGAAATTTTAAATTTTTCAACGTGAACGTGAGATATCGTAGAGTGCAAGACATTCCAGAAATACCACTGGTCCGCCATCAAATATCACATTCGTCCTGAATGTGACGATCTGATTTTGCAGAATAATAACGATGGGAAAAGTGTCCCGTTATATGTTCTCAACTTTACACAGTTATTTTTAGAGTTTATAAACATTTTTATGGATGAATATAACCTTAATTGGCAGTAATAGTAATAATAATCTTTCTGTTCCATCTGTAATTCTTCTAATCATCGAGTAACATCAGGGGTCGTACGAGTAAAGTCTCAATTCGACCTCATACGGCAGTGCTGTCCAACGTTTTTAGCTTGTCTCTGGAAACACATGGCGCTTTTCTTCTTATAAAACCTTTACTCCTAAAGTTTTTCCTTCACTTACGAGATACTGCTATGGATAGCCAGCATGGCTCCTCAGTGGCATAGGTTTACTATTAAGTGGGCGTTAAAACTGGAAATTCCAACTTCTTGTTTCAGTGTTTGTGTGACATTGCAGAGGCAGTGAACCTCAGTATTGTAGTTAGTTCATCAAAAAGAACCACTCAGCCACGATCAGGTGTTAAACCATTGCGTAGGGTGTTGTATAATTGGTAATATTATTAGTGATTGAAATAACGATAATAAGACGGTGTTGTTGAAGATGATAAAGTTGACGGTTATGGCGAACTTCGTGCCGTTTGATGTCAACGTCATCAACGATTGAAATAACTACAAGACCTTAGCATACAAATTACCACGTTAAGTACGTCCGCAATTGATGACCATGACCATGATTATGATGACGAGCATAACGGCCCACAGCCCTATTAAGACCTTAACGTAAAAACTGAACGAAGCAATGTGTTAGTGATAACTATGTTGTGACACCGAAGATGATGATTAAGGTGACGATGGTGGTAGATGAGATAGACGAGCGGAAGTTACTCATCATGACGTCAACGCAGCAGTGCTTCCAGTATTCGACCAGTGAAACCACGGATCCTTCAGAATTATATGCAACCAGCTGGTGACGTCATTGTCATGTAGATGTGAACAACAAGAAGGCAAGGAAACCAAAATGAAATCCGACGACGTTAAATACTCGGATGGACGACGAATTATTCTGAATTAATGCCATATCATACGTGTGTGTGTGTTTCGGGAAATCACATCGGCCGATTTTACGATAGAATGGAATTGACACTCTGGAAAGGTCACATACGTACTTATCCGCACTCACCATACATCCACAAACACACATGCATACACGTGCAAACATAAACATATAAACACGCGTACATTATACTTATATCTACATGTACATATATGCATATACATAACGTGTTCACGCAGGCGTTCATATATACACATGCACGTATACATACCATAAAGGATAAAAGGACAAAGCTCTCGGCGTTGATCAATTCCTGAAGGATGCGCCATGCATTCGACTTCATTAAGCATCGTTTGGAGGTGATTGAGAGCATATCTGGCCTTTACAACGATTCGCTGTGGCCTACCGATGTACCGAGCCAGTGCTGCTATCCTCTTGGACAAGTCCGGCAGCAATTTGCCGACCCCGGAGGGATGGAGGGGCCATGGGCGCGAGTATCGATTCCATATATGTGTCGCAGTGGCGCCTCCAACCACTGCGCCACAAGCGCTCTATACGTCGATACATATGCATATATGCACATATATACATATACATACGCGTATATATATACATATACATATGCACATATATATGTGTTAGTAATTACACATATACGTATATACATATACATTTACATATATATATGCATATATGTATATACATAGGTGAATATGTCTATGCATATTTGTATATACACGCACACGTCCATATACACACATAAGTACATACACATGCATTCATACACATATAGATACACATACGCTATACAGACATACATATACAGACGTATACACATATATAGACATAAACGTGTCCGTAATGAATGATGAATAAAGAGCGAATAATGAATGACTAGTCATCGTCAACAAACTGCTATTCTGCCATCATCGTTCGTCAAACTGTCTCATATATCTGGAGGTTTTAATCCTTTTTCTTTTTCTTTTCCTTATAAAAACGAAAGTAATTACGTCGTGTGGTCAGAAATGAATAACCTCTTCTTTCTTTCCACATTTTGGATCGCAATTTAGAGCTTCGTTGTGGATCAAAATTAATTCTCTGATGGAGGACATTCTTATGGTCCCATTCGTTTGGTGTCCAACTGCAGGCCATCCCATTTTTGCCCTTCTTTCTCTTCAGAGTTTTTTTCCCACTCACCACCATATCTCTCTTCCCGGTTTAATGGACTGCGTTTTATGACGTTGTTTGCCTTTCATCCTGAATAGAAAATCCTCCTCAATTGTGTTTTTGGTGTTGTTGTTCCAGCCGTTGATCTTTCAAGTTGCCATTTGAACAAAACGAGAAACTCTTCGCAATTCATCATTTTCGATTAATCAGGAGACGTTTTAACCTTTCAGTTCTATTCGTCATCGCATGTGAAAAGATGTGTTGAATTAGAGAGGAAATCTTTCAGTTATAGAAATTATAAAACCGTTCGATGCTAACCTAGAACGTTGTCAGCTTGAGGACCGGGATCGTATAAAAGATTCTGTGTCTGTTATAAGGCACCTGCAATCATTGGTAAACATCTCTTTCCAAATATGGTGTCTACGTTCATTCTACACACTGAGAATCAGCTAGAAAGTGATGCAGGTCGCTGTGGGCGCTAATGTCAGACGTTGTCGAACAACGTTTAGTTTACATCGCCGTCACATAGTTGAGACGACACACAACGGAACGAAGCGAATGAATGCCGTCTATCGCTTTGTCACTGACGATCAGCAAGGTGATGTCGTCGGACGGGTTTACCTGGCATCATTTCGACGACGATGGCGACAAGACATGTTCTCATCCTGAACACTCCGAAACATCAAGAATGTGATGCAGTTCGTTGTACCCACGGATCGGAATCGTTGTACGTTTCCTTCCTTGACAAAGCATTTCTACGAGATAAAACGAATGAATGGCTTAGATCACTTCGTCACTGGCGATCAGCAACGTCATGTGTTCATCCTGAGCACTGAGAAGCATCCAGAATGTGACCCAGCTCACTGTCGGACAACTTTTCCCTTCTTTACTACTTCAGCACTTCGGCGAAACGAAGCGAATGAGTGCTATAGATCGCTTCGTCATTGACGATCAGCAACGTGATTACGTCGAACGTGTTCGCCTGACGTAATTTCGACGATGATCGTGACGCGGCATATGTTCATCCTGAACACTCAGGAGCATCCAGAATGTGGAGAAGGTGGTTATCGGAGAACTTCTCCTCCCTTCACTTCGCCGGCACGTCGACGAGACGCTCGTCCGGCGGGTTCTCGGAGGCTTGTCGCTCGCTCACTCGCTGGTTCGACGCACACCTGTTTATACACCACTGGTTGCCGATTTACTTAATTCGCTGATATTTGTTCAGTGTCATCTCGTCCGTCATCATATTTCGACCAGTTGATCTTTCTGCCTTCTCTCTATTCTTCTCCACATCGCTACAGAACCATTCATTTCATTGTTTATGTTTTTTTCACTTTCTTTCATTTCTTTCCAGATACTTCTACACAGCCTCTGAGAATGTTCGAAAAAGAAGACCGCTTGTTTACTAGGATTGTTAAAAAAATAATTCATTATTCGAGCACGTAAAAAAATTGTGACGATGAAAAAGTAAAAAGAGAAGGAAAGAAAGAATGGAAGACAGTTTTCTGTTCAATTTCCACTACATCGACGATGACGTCACAACTAATGCGAATGGAAATATTCGTCAGAATTGAATCATTTTAATCAAAACGATCAAAAGTCGCATAAGTAATCGATACTGGAATTTAGAAGCAGTAAAAAGTAAACAGTTTCTTTTACAGTTGTATATAATAATCGATATCATCATAAGAAAAACATTTCGATTATCTGGAAATCTATTAGGTTTTATCGATTTTCGCACAGTGGCACAAAATTCTATCAGTAAGAATTTTCCGACCAGAATGATTTTCTGATCCTCTACAAATAAAACAGTAAATAAAATGATAAAGTTCGTTGGCGCCATATTTATCGATTTTTCATGACTCTTTCTCAAACCTCTCTTTCTCTCTCCCTCTCTCTCTCTCCCGGAAGGCATGACTCTTGAATTTGATCATTATTGATTGATTCGTTTTGTGGAACCAAGCGCACCACTTGTTGCGCGTATTCTCTATAGACCATTTAATGAGAATAAAAAAATTGTCCCCATATTTAGATTGCTCCAGAAGTGCTTCATTTCGTGACGACTTTTTTCCTCCGGCTATTGACGTAGTGCTCGCTCACGGAGTGTTTCTCGTCCCGTGAAATCGTGAAAACTCCAGCATTGGCTGTTCCTTTTCCCCCGTAGTTGTTCCTCTTCTTGTCCGCCTATTCTCTTCATCGTGATATCACTTTCTTTCTCTTTTACGCGTTTCTTTCCTTCTTTTCCTATTCATTTTCATCACTGCATCTCTTGACACAAACGACGATCGTTTTTGTCGCCTCTCTGCTCTCGAAACTAATTTGATGGCGAAGAAGTGAAACTGGTTAAATGAATGTTCTCGTTCGACCTCGTCATTAGGTATAATCGATCACCAACCGACCGACTTCCTTCACATTCAGCGACGAACGACCATCGTCGGTAAGAACTCAACGAACCTACGTAAATAACGTTTACATCAGAAAGAGTTCCTGAAAAGTACCTATAAAATCATGTTTCCTTGTCTTTAGTCGGTTTTCTTTCATCGCGGTTTTTCAATTCATTCTATGTGTTCATTGTTTGTATGACTGGCTGCTCAACGACCCATTGACAAATATCAACAGCGCTAACGACGACGCGATGTAAAGTGAAAACTCAACGAATGAAAGAAAGAAAGAAAGAAGGGAAGAAAGAAAGAAAGTAAGTAAGTAAGTAAGTAAGGAAAAGAAGGAAAGAACGAAAGAAGGAAAGAAAGAAAGAAACTGCGACGACAATCGATCGACCATACACACAAAAAGAGTAACGGTCGAGTAAAACGACGACCAAGAAATCGCCGTGCACCGAAACGACCATGTGATCAATTCCTCGACTAATCGATTTTTTCTTCTAGAGGGACGTTTTCCTACAGATTTTCTTCGTTTTCTTTAGCCTTCTCTTTATTCTTCGTGTATCCGTGACGTCAGTTCGTTGTTATCATCGTCGGTGACCTAATGCCTGTCCTAAGCGTCCTGTGACGTCATTAATGATGTGTACGAGTTTGCTGGCTGATTTTCATTGAAAATCATCTAAGCGAATGGTGATTGTCGTTATTAATAGTGGCATTAGATTGTTGTTGTTTCTATGGTTACCGTTACTAATGCTCACTTTAAATCGCTACATTCTGTTCTCCATACAGTCATACGTAAACGTCTCCAGTACTTCCCCTAAAAATCATAGCTGGACATTTTATTACTTTATTGTACCATTTCTTAATAGTCGGCGTTTCGGTGGATTTGGCTTTCTTCAGAACGTGGGAAAGTTATATTAACTGCAAGCCTAAAATCGGCGAAAACCCTTCAAAATCTCAACAATAAAACCCGGACAGGTAAGTTTCAGTCTCATAAGAAACGAGAAAAGAAGGTACTCGAAGCTACTATCGATCTGCTGTTAGCTATTACTAACCAATAGTGGAACAACAACAAGCTCACGTGAGCTTATCGAGAAAACACCGAATTATTGATCGATGCCGAGGTTGATAAAAAGTCGATCTTGGGAACTGCACTTTATTTCTTCCTGTTTGCATTCCTTTGTTAAAAGAAATCGCTAATTGTGATGTGTTTGGAAATACATTTATGCCTCGTTTACTGAAAACATAAAGTTTAGTCCAAAAAGATCCCCAAATAGACTTTTCCGTGATAGCGTTTTAATCGGAATGTTTTTCTTGTTTGTCTTTCCGAGACATAGATTTTTGTTTTGAAAGGAGACGTTATATGACTTTATCACGAAATACGAACGGTTGTGATTCCTCTCGTTCTTCCTGGTCTTTGTGTGGTACAAATAAGATCTATTGCGGTCCCGCAACGAATTGCTGCATTCTGTATGAATGCGTGCTCTTCTGCATAAACCAACGAGACTTTTTGTGGATATTTGTCTCATTTTGGCTGCTGGTGGTAGCAGATTTCGATATTTTTCGTCGTGATTATCGAAGGCAATGTAAATATGTGAAGCATTCGCCTAACTATTTGTATAAAATCATAGTAAAATCTTAAGTTTCTTACTCAATCATAGACGGCTTCATTGAATACGCTATTAGACGAGCCTTCCTGGGTCTGTGGTAGACGATATGCCTACCGTAATGAAGTAATTTTTAGTTACCAAGGGTTCGATCCTGGAAACTGTATTATTTTCCTAAGGCCCCTTATGACAAATCTGGTAACTTCCTGTGTGTTTCAAATAAGAAGGACGCTTCGATGAAGTGAACCATTGCGGGACGAGAACCGTTCATGAAGAAAATTAAGCCCTAGTGTTGGAAATTCAACTAAAAGATGTACTGGGGCAGTTTGTGTTGTAAAGAAAACTGTTGCAAACTTGTTAAAGGGTTGCGAGGAGAACTTGAGAATAGTCGTAAAGTCTCGTATGAGTCGAGAATAGAACTATTCAGTGAAACTTTGAAATTCGACGAACATCCTGCTAAACTGCCTCCACCCTCAGAAAGGTTCTGCTTCACGCCGCCCGACTTCCTCAAGCACAAGGTGGTTGCCAGCTTTATTAATGGCAGGAGATTTCTTTAGATTTTATTGAAAAAATCTTAACAAACCATCAATGTACCAGTTCAGTTAAACAGCGAATTCATTAGAGCATTCGGGATTTTTCGTGTAAAATGGCCTTTCACGTCCTTAGGTAAATATCACTCGAAATCACTGTGAACGTTGTTTGCCGAAATGATTACCACCCAAGTTGTTCTTCAGCTTCGTTTTCCTAAGTTCCGTTTCCGGAGACATTCATGAGCTGGGGATCAGTCCAGTTATATTTTTGTATGAACTCGAAGATTAATGGAGAAGGGTTACTTGGCTTTTATGGTCTTCGTTTTGGAACTTGAACGTCAATGGTTAAGCTTTTTGATTAGGCAGCAAAAAGTACTTAAACGAAATACAACCAAAATGGTGTCGAGAAATTTGCAAAACTTAGACTCCAGGTCGGATTTAAACCCGCGGTTACTCTTTCCGTGAGTTCGTGTGTCACCCACTGCATCGTTGAAGCCCTCGCTTTGCTTACTTTGATCCGGTTTTTACCCTAACCGTACTAACAGCAATTACCCTTCAACGGGAATGATCTTGGGAGCACAAATCGGCATTGATCCCGGTTAAGCTTAGGCTATAGTCGAACTCAGAATATGTGACTTTTCATTTAGTGCCTCTTATTTTTCATGGCAGGACATTATGTGAAATACAACCACAATGATGCTGAAGCGTGAGAAAGAGTTACACATTGTGATTTCGACTACAATCTTAGGTCAATTGGACCCAATGCCGATTTGCGCTACCAGGATCATTCCTGTTGGCGGGTAATTGCTGCTGGTACTGTTAGGGTAAAAATTGGATGAGAGTAAGGCAGATCAAGGGCTTCAACGGTGTAGTGGGTAACACACGACTCTGCAAATGGTAATCGCGTGTTTGAATTTGGCCTGGAGTCCGAGTTTTGCAAACATCTCAGCATTTTTGTGGTTGTATTTCACAGAGTACCCTGCCATGAAAAACAATAGGTAGTAAATATAAAGACACACATGTCGTTTAAACGATTATACTCACGGAAGAATAGTTTGGAGATACACTTTACTAGACCAGCTTTCACCTACTGTCGGCCTAAACAACCAATATGTTTGTTTAGATTCCCATGACCGACTTTCTGTTAACCTCGGCATTAATTGATAATTCGACCGACCATGTATTACTCTGTGCGGCGGCTATCCACCAACTAACTTAAATACTTACGACAAATAAACGGCTCTGAAGAAGGCGAAACCGCCGAAACGTCAGCAATTGTGTTCTAATAAATTCTATTTTAACAACCTCGTGTCTGCTTATTGATGAAAAACATTGAATTTGTTTAGATTGTTCAACTCACACGAAGTTGTTATATAATCCTTGTTCAACAAACGGTTCGACATCTTCGTCTTCTTGAGACCGATTGTTCCGAGTCGATGGTCCACAGTCATTCGTGCTCCTCCTCCGTGCCATGCTCCAATCAAGGAGACTGAACTCGACTATGTGGACCAGTAGCGCCAAGACGAACGACTGAGGACCATTGGTTGGGATCATCAGTTCTGGAAAAGTAAGCTTAATAGTCTAAACAAGCGTGTAGTTTGGGAGAAACTTGAAGAAAAACTGGAGAAGAAAGCCGAGTAGTTGCCGTGGTTGGTAGTGGACAAGACGGACGGAACATCTGGTTGTAACGTCGGTCATCGGCCATTAGTGTAATTCACTCGGCCATTATGTCTCTATGTACCTCTTTGTTCCCAGCGTCAAATTTCCGGTGCTTCATCGGTTTCCCATTGGACTGCGGTAGAAACTTAACCTGTAAGATGTTTTTCTTAAGTTTTCTTGTCGTCGTATAGTACGAAACTAGGCCTACCTAGTATTCCTATGTTGAATACGTCTCTAGAAGAACATCTTTCTTAGAATGCTATCATATTTAAATTATGTAGAAACTATTCTTTGATACTCACTTAGATCTAATCTTTTCAACGACTGAGAATATTCGCAATATCTATCAAAGTTTAACTACTAGGGAGTCGAACTTGTTTACGGCGCTATCCCTAGCCAAACTTTTCCTTTTTAGAGTTCGAACATCGGTCCTTTATCGTAATTCGATCAAGTTTTTCCTTTTTTTCCGAGCCGTTTCGATGTTGAGGCCAGGCATCAGCACCATATATCATTTCCATTTTGGTTAGGGTTCATTTTATGATCACGTAGATGGTTTACAATTCTTCTAATCTCTCAGATTTTCATGAAAACTGCAAACGGTAAGTGTCCCTCCCTCTATGGATTTCGATCACTTATCTATTGTTTGTTTTACTAGTCACAAAAATAGCTTGCTGTTTTTTCCCGTAAGAGTTGGTCCGCCGCTTGATCGCTGCAGCTGACCATAAAAACGTGAGAACGAGCATTGGTACCAAATTGAGCACATTGAACCCAGTTGTTATGTATTCTTTCTTTGATAAGCCTAGACGAAGTTGATAAATGATCCTTATTCGGCTATGGTTTCGACGTCTTCGTCTTCCTCAGAGCTAATGATCCAACTCGATGGTCCACAGTTATTCGCTTCTCGATGTGGTGTCTTCCTTGTATGGAGTCGGATTTTTATCAGTGGAGCACTCCCCGAAGGAGATCAAAAGGTGGAAGATCCGACTCCATACGAAGATGAAGACACCGCATCGGGAAGGCGAACGACTATGGACCATCGACATGGATCAATCTGGCTGTGATGAAGACGAAGGCGTCGAAATGTTACCCGAATAGAGATCATTTATCAACCTCGTGTAACCCTATCGAAGGAAAAATACGTATTGATTAGTCGTGCCGTGGCTAGAGGAAAGTCGGTTTTGAAATATTTTTGTTGTTATGTTTATAATCAACGGTGGATTGAAAGCCTATTGTTGACAAATATTGCTGGTCTTTATGACATCTGTTCAGTGATGTGAAGAACTTTGTATGAAGTTCTCGTTCTCAACGTAATTGTGGATACAAAGTCGAATATGATTTGAACTGGAATGATCATCCTCTTATGAATCCTGAAGGCAACACAGCCTACTTGTCATTCTCTTCCTTTCATCCTGATCATTTTCCACGGCGATGGTAACTTGTTGTTTCGCGTATCATTCTACTTTCTCCCATATGAAGTCAGTTTGTTACTTGGACTGATTTCCCCAAGTCTTCAGTTGTTTTCCTTGTATTTTCAATATTTTCCAGACTAAAACTTTATTAAAGCAACATTTTCAGTTGAATTAAGGGATTTTGTTTCCCCGGAAACGAATTGCGTGAATAGGAACGGGGTAGAAGCTGTTAGAAATTTAGTGGAGCTGTGATTTTCTTACGATTTATTGTCTGTTTCTGTGTACTTTGAGTTCAGAGTGCGCTGTTCATCCAGAAAATTGTATCTGATTTTCCAGAGTGAATAAATGTTATTATTGTAAATATCGTTCCCTCTGTCCACTTTTCCGATGGAGGGACCTCCGCTGATGTGCCGTCAATCTGTTGATGAGGACGATGTGCAAGGTGCGAGAGACTTACGTCCTTTCCTCTTCTTTTTTTCTTTTTCAGCAGTTTTCGCTTTAAGGAAACTCACTTTTTGTTTGGAACACTTTCGTTTGTGGTTATTACTGCGGTTTATTCCATTGTCATGTTTTATAAGAGGCGCGTGCAGTGCAGTGATCGGAGGCGCCTATGCGACACACACATGGGGTAGATTCCATCGTCCCAGGCTCACCAGGCCTTTCATCCCTCCAGGGTTGGCAAATTGCTGCCAGACTTATCTGGGTGAATAGCAGCACTGGTTTGATACATTGGTATTCCACCGTGGTTCATTGCAAAGGCCAGATATGCATACAGTCACCTCCAAACGATACCTAATGAAGCCGAATGCATGGCCCATCCATCACGGAATAACCATCGCCGAGAGCATTATCTTTTATTTTATCTTTTTGTGCTTTCTAAGTAGTATTCTGTTAGGTACGAGTAATCGCAACTTCAACTGTGTTTTTCCTTAGCATTCATAATGAATAGATTAAGGTTAAAAAGGCCAACGATACCTTAACGAGATTTGCATCGATCCACTGTTAACACTTACGATAAGATTTGTAAAGTCATACGAAGCAGTAAAAGTTCGTATTTAACGAGAAAGAAGAAACAGAAACATTCGAAACAATCAACTGCGAAAATCTCCGTCGTAACCAGCTATGGAGTTTTTTGCGAAATCACAGTTTTTTCTTGTGTACCTAAGATATTTGCAGTTGTTTAGGTCTTGGATATGGTGTTGGTGACGGAGGAGGTGGACCGTTCTCTAGAGTTCTTCTGGAGCCAAATGTTCATGATGTGATGAGTATGGAACTTGCTCACCATGATATGGGCGGTATGCCTCTTTTCTGACGTTTATTCCAACTAGATCTCAAATCACCGCTTTACAGTTTTCGCTTCCCTCAGTTTGTTTGGTTACTTAACAATTTTTTCAGGTTATTTGGATCCTAGAAGCTTCGGTGGAGGTTCACTCGGATTCGATGATTATAACGGTTTGTTTTCTCAGTTTTTACTTCTTCTACTTAACTTTACTCTTTTGTTTACTTATTTGCATAAACACTCAGATGGAACAGTTTTAGGGTCGTCGTCACTGTACGACGTCAATACTTTTGGTGACGAAATTTCAAACGAACAGAAGTGTTTGTTCACAAGCGATGGCTCATCGTTCACTCAAGGTTTTACATGTACTTTTCAGTCCAAATTTAACTTACGAGATTTACCATTCTTTGTGAGACAATTTGATTACTCTTTAGTGAATTCTAACGCTCACGTGAAACTGGGTGGACGAGTGGAACATTTCGCCTCTTCGATTGCTAGCAACAAGTACGAAGGCACGGTTAGGTAGGTTGCACCTTTAGCTTACTTGTTAGAGAGAAGTTAGACATCGTAGAAAAGCTTCGAAATCGCATGAATCTCGTTTATTGGTGTCATAATCTATTGGTTTTAGACTTGATCAATCAAGAAATGTGCCAACGTATCCTGTGAAAACTGCAAACCCTTCAACGTGCACGCAGTATGCTCCCGTTAGGACAATAATCGGGTAACAAATGCTGATATATATATATATGGCCATCTTGTACTTCTGCAATATTGCCCACATCTTTAAGTTCTTCTATGAAATCACACGGAAGCACTCCAAATCGGCGAGCGACGTCTCGGAGTAACCAGAAGAAGGAGGCGATAGATCCAAAAAGAGTTGAAGACGAAGTAGCAAGGTTATCTTTCTTTATTATATATAAAGCTTTTCTACCTTATATATCACGCTTTACAGAAGCAATATGTTTATTTGCCAAGAATTTATTTAGTAAGATGCAATGAGAATTAGTTACCAACGGTTTACCGTCTCGTCGTGGCTGGGTCTTCCTGGGTGTCGGGCTACGATCTACAACGGAAAGTTTCATCCCTTCGGCAGAGTTTCCCAAGCTGTGAAGGAGTCCAGCGTTTCCATGAGGAAACCCAGCTAAGAGTGAGCCAGTACCAAGATTCATCACGGTCTTGGTATCAAACTAGTCGCATGGTGGCAAATCTCCCTCTTTATAGTATCGTGGCGGCTGCGATGGATGCACTTGCGTGTTAGTGACCGTTGAGCCGCTCACCTTTTAGCTTATCCACAAGGGCTGCGACTGCCTCTGGTAGTGATGATCTCGGGCAGACTTTGGCTAGGTTGACCTCGGCGCTCCAGGGAACCACAATGGCTAAACCAGTAAAGTCCCCCAAAAATGGGAATTATGCTGGTGCCCGCACAACCAGTGAAGACGGGTCATCCAAGTATCCAAGTATTCTGTGCAATAATCACGAAAAACAGCGGTTTCTTTATGAAACCTATATAGTGAATTTATTAGAACTTTTTCGAGTAGTCTTTTATAAACAGAATTTGATCAGAACTTGGTAACAGTCATACTGATGTTGAAATATTTTGAAAACTCCTGACCGCAGGTGTCTGCAGTGGGGAACCAACGCGCTATTGTCTTTTACGTGGAGTAACGCGTTCACCACCGCACCATGCGGGTCTTTCGTTTTGGCACTTGGTAATAGTGTTATGTGTTGTGCATGGTTTGCAGGAATGTGTCACAAATTTTGTCCGCAACAAAACAGCAGCGACTTGCAATGGAAGCACAGCAACGCAGTGGTACTGTTGCTCCACAACAACCAAGGATCGCCTATGCTTGTCCTGACTGTCACAAAACGGTGACCAGTGCAAGGAACCTCCAGGTGAAGGTCCTTCTTTTTTCCATGTTAATTGGTAGTTTATGTTTACCATCTAAATGTTATATGCTCTAGCGTCATCGCCAAACATGTCCGGCCAGAACTGGTGGTGGAAATTCCACTATAGGAATGCCTTCATCTTCACTACCTCCGTCTTCAGGCACAGTATCCCAGACATCTACCTCGGTGGTGATATCACCAACCTCATCTTATTCCAATCTTTCCTTTAATAACTACAACCTAGTCAGTTTTGTGTTTATATGGACCACTACTGTAACCTTAGTTCGAAGACTAATTTGGATAGAGGTCGATTTAGTCTGCCGAAGAGCAACATTATACGGACTGGTCTCGGAGCACCAGCTACTCTGCTCCTCAATCTGTATCTAGTCAACACGAACGGTGTGTCAATGAGCCAGCGGAGCAACTTGGCACATTAGATCCCAGCAGGTTTGATTTTCTGGAAAAATATCACTTTAAGTTGAGCTTTTATGCAAGAATGATGAGGAGTAGCAGTTGTTCAGATCATTCCAATCATTGCAGCGATGAATTATTTCGTTTTGATTTGCAAACTTCTTTTTTATTTGATACAGTTTTTCTGCGTAGTTTATAAAGCTAAAAGAAGCTTTCGGCGTTAATGATTCCCTAAGAGATGCGCCATGCATTGGACTTCATTAAGCATCGTTGGAGGTGACTGAATGCATTATCTGGCCTTTACAATTACTCGGGGTGCCATACCGTTGTATCTAGCTAGTGCTGTTATCCTCCCATACAAGTCAGGTACCAATTTTCCGACCCAGAGGGATGGAAGATTTGGTGGGCCTTGGGCGCGAGGATCGATTCCACGTGTGTGTCGTAGGGCGCCTCCGACTTCTGCGCTGCACGCAGCTGCGAAATTAATGTGAATTTAAGTGTTCTTAAGTGAGGAGCATCAGTGTGTAACACAGCCCAAACTTGTTCGTAAAGATTTCATGCTTCATGAATCAGATCTGAATGTTAGGTTTCTTTTATACATTTTTAAGACGTTTTCGTTCGGGACATCTATTGAATAACTCTAGAAATAAACTCGATAGTTGATATTGAAGTGGTTGTCATATAATCGTTTCACATCTTATAGTTTTTTCCTATAGTAAACCACAATTGGGAGCACATCTATGACGAAACTTTAAGCATTTCTTGTCGTCTGGAAAACGCATGTCTTCATCCGCTATCACTTGATCTTGATGAACCAAGGGCTCTGTCAAGTAGCGGTTCAACGAGCTCGGCATCTACCGGGACACATTTGTCTAGTGCTCTATTCACGTATGTTACCATTTTTTGCGTGTTATTTTTTGCTTCCTCAATCTTTTTTGTTCAGATGTGAATCGTGTAAGAAGTCAGTTTCGTCGCTGCGTAGTCTGAAACGTCACCACACCACTTGTAAGCAATACATAGCTGAAAATGGTCCACCTCCTGAAAGCGAGTGCGTTTGCTCAGACTCATTATTCATTATTCATTCAATGAAATTCTCAGTTGTAGTTTTTTTTTTTACTAGTGTGTCAGTGTTCTAGTCGTTTAAGCTTCCCCGTAACTCTTTTTGGCGTTGAACCATGACGTCAGCTTTGGTTCTGTTCTGATATAGTGAATTCCTATGTTGTGACGGGCGCCGTGTTTGTGATGTTGTACTAGTGATTTTTGATTTTCAGCCACTCATCTTCCAAGAGACACTGTCCGTCGTCATTTAACGACGATTTACTCACGCTAGCCATAGTGAATTCTTCTGTTTCTGGCGTTGTGAAACCCTCTTCGTGCTCTTTACCCCAAGCTTCGCGATCTGCAGCTGTAGTGACTGTGATGTCGAAGCGTGATCATCTTCACCTTGATCCGTGTCCCAGAGCTCCTTCGCAGTTTCCGGTCGTCACGTCATCGTCGTGCTGTTGTTCGCTCTTTGTATGCGACTGCACTCCGTCAACCTCTCCTGAGCAGTCCGTGTCGTGGTGTGTTTTGATGTGTTTTCAATTCGAAACTCTGTTCGTCTAATGACATACTTTCTTCTAAAGGTCATCTCATTTCGTATTAATAGAGAGCCCGTAATTCTGTTTAAGGTCCCCTCAACGCAAACCGCTGACGCTTTGTGGTGAAGTTGCTATTTGCACGCGTTCATAATTTTGTACCTATTAGACTTTTTCGGAGAAATTGTGGCTATCGTTATGTTATCGAAAACTAAACGGTCTTTTCTCATCATTAATCCAGCTTTGTCTGGGATAGATAAGCACGTTCTGCTCGATACTTTTACGTAGTGAATTAATGTTTCAGTAAAACAGATCATTTCAGCATTTATATGTTCTTATGAACTGACCTTACTGAGCTGGTACGAGATTGGCATAAGTTGTCTTTCTTGTTGTTGTTGCTGTTGTCGTCGCAGTTGTCGTTGTTTGTCGGTGGCTACCGTTTCGGCGATTCCGCCTTCTTCAGAGCCGTGCTCTTGCGTGTGGAGCACACTGAAAATGAAGACACTGAGAAAGGCGAAATCACCGTAACGTAAGCGTCGACCAACAACTACAATGACATGGGCAGCAGCAACAGCATCAAAACAACAACGACGACAACTAATACTAACCTCGCGTCAGCTCAATAAGATCAGTTCATAAGAACATGTAAATAAGTATTTCGATTATTTATGCCGAGGTTTTTATGCTGTCGGTCTTTTGAGTGATTTCAGCATATTTGGTGCTGTGAAATTTTCGATTAGCGTGGGTATAAAAGCAAGCTAGAATCATTGATAATCGTTGGTGTGGTATATGAGAGCAGTTTGAGTGATTCCAAATTTGTTCCTTCATGTTCGAAATGTTGTTCATGCAGTTAGTATTCTTTGTTCAGGAACATGATATATTAGTTGTTGGTCTGTTACAGCGCTCCGAAGCTCGCTGCAAGCAATAACACGTGTGAGGATTGCAATCGTCAGTTGTGTTCGGCTAGCAATCTCAAGAGACACCGAGCCACATGTAAAATCGTCATGCAGAAGTGATATTTACCATCGTTCGATTCATCAAATAGTGACATAGTATGTTACTTGTAATGGATAATTTCAGACAGTATTCTAAAAACGGTGGAGTTGTCTCTCCAGTGTCGAAGCCTATGCAGCAGCAGGTAACTGATATTTGAGTATTTCTTGCAAGGTGTTGCTGTCAATTGCTGATTTAGAAGTGGCAATCTGTGGAAATAGCTGCCCGTGAACGGATGATCATCGACCGTTCATATGCAGCTGCAATCGCAGCTAGCCAAGAGGCTCAGCAACAGGTTTCGCAGCACTCGCAAATGGTGAATCGAGCGAATTCGGATAGTAATGCAACTTTCGTTGTGGTTCAAGACCAAGGCGTCGTCGGAGAAAGACCATGGGTAGGTAACTTTACCTCTTTTGGTTTTAGAATCCCCTTATGTTGCTTGATTTTATTATAAAGTAACGAAATACGCCGTTTTAGTGATGGAAAGATGTTTTCACGCCAGCGTATTATGTGAAATACCACCACAATGGTGGTGAGATGTTTGCAAAACTTAGACATCAGGCTAGGTCGAACCGCTGTCACCTTTTCTCGGGGCTCACGTGTTACGCATGAAACCACGGGTCCTAATTCAACCTTTCTCTCAGCCAGTTTTTACCCTAACGATGCCATCAGCAATCACCTGTCAACGAGAGTGATCTAGGGAGCACAAGTCGACATTAAACCTTAACCCTTCAGCACCTGGAAAGAGATAATTGCGGTTCGAACTGACATGGGGCCCAGGTTTCGCGAAATATCCAGCATCAATCACTGTGTTGCTTTTCCTTTATTTTATTATCTTTGTTGTAGATAACTGTTGGAGAACATCTGCGCGCTCAGCATATGCAGCAAAAGGTACTCGAAGCTCAGAGTATGCAAAATCAGAACACTGCAGTTTCTTCTGCTGATTTGCCGTCGGAGCCTTGTGAGACTGATGATGCGACGAAGCTGACTGTAATTAAAGAGGTATGTGCCATATAGTAATTGAAGTTATTGTGAGCTTTACCCCATAGTCGTGATGATATCTAATGCGTGAAGAGATGCTTTTTTAAACTCAAGAAGTTGGAGGCTTACACAAACATGACTGCATTGTTTTCTTCAAGGAGCATGAGGAACATAATCAGGACGAAAACGTGAGCGTGGAGGAAGAAAAACCTCTGGACCCTTCGCATATAGCGGATGCCAAATCATCCATGTCATCTTACAAGTGCACTAACATTATTTCTCGTCTTCCAATGTCTACGCACCCGAATGCAGTCATGCGCTCCGCCTCTACTGTCGAGCAAAAACTAATTCTTGAGTATGTCGGCTTCCTTCTAAATTTCATGGCTTTTAAAACTATGATATTGATTCTATTAGAGTCACTTCTTTTTTCAGCGTCAAGTCCGCTATAGGATCGGGATCCCAGTCTTCGCAATGCACATCATCACCGCACATAACTCCTCTCGAAAGTATTATTACGACGCGGCCGTTGCTTAGGTGGTTATTAGTATTTCTGAATACGTTGCTTGTTTTCGTTCAGTCTTACATTCCTGTTTTGTTCTGGTTTCGTTTGGAGTGAGACATCCTGTTCTTTCCGCTTAAGTAGTATAATAGGTGAAAGCAATACGTACTATATGCTATAATTAGAGTTTCTTTAATTCATTAAAGAACTTTAGTGAACGTCTCACTACCTCGTTTGGGACACCACGAGAAAGTGGTGAGCATCGTAGTTCGGATTCTATACAAACAAGCGTTCCTGCAGGTGGATCTGTAGCGAAATTATCACCCAGTCGCCAACCAACTTTACTCTCCTCTGAATTCCAGTGTCCAGAATGCATGAAAACGTGGGTCTCGTTAGAATCCTGTCTTTTGAATGAATAGTTAGTTTAACGGCATTTCTCTAGATATTCATGTCGAAAGAATGTGAAGCGCCATCGTATGGCTGTGCACAAGCTGTCACAAGAAGAGGTGTCGAGACCAGTGGGTGCTTCACATTCCATAGGAAACGTTGGAGACTCTTCCTCTATTCCACAACTTGGGCAGCAACTGAACAACCGTTTCTCAGGAGCAAGAAATGATCTGAAAATTGATTCTCAGCAACAACTTCTGGCCAATAGGTACCAAGACAAGGTGGGAAATTGCCCTAGAGATATGTGTTCCTTCAATGTTAACCTTAAATGCGTCGTTTTCTTGTTCAGCATTCGCGAAGTTTTTAAACATGCATTTACTTCTATAGAGAAACAATACAATGCAACACTAGCTGACATTTCGGCAGTGTCGCCTTCAGAGCCGCTTTTTACGTGACTTCCAGTGAGGAAGTTTAGAACAGCTGATTATAGTCGCATCTTGCTGAACATTGCTGATTGCTGAACAAGAAAGCGACGCATTCATATTCCAATGCCGAGGTTAATAGAAAGTTGATCCTGGGAACTACTAACCTGAAATGTTAAGGTGGGAAGTTCATGGATAAACTCCCATCAGTTACACCACCCCCCTTTGGAAACCTCTTGGGCCAGGTCGCGAGAATACGTGGATGATGAGGAGAGTGCCGAAACTGCTAGGATTGCAGCCGAGCTGAAGCGAAGTGTCGAACAAGAGGTAAGAAGTTCCTCTTGTTTACGATTAGAACTATTTCACAATACTTTTTGAAGATGGCCGAGATTGAAGGAAAGAAACCACGTACCGAATTAGCTGAAGCTGACACGACATTCAATGAAGAGACTGAGTCAGGGTAAAAAGACAAGCATCAAATACTCCGAAAAGTGGACACATTCATTTGAACGTTTTGTTCAGGTGCTCCCTTACTCATGATTCTACTCGAATGCAATCTCTCAGTGCACCAGTTAGAGGTCAACCCAACGCGAATGTTTCGGCACACTCTTCTTTGAAGTCTTGGATTGATCAGAAATGTGCGTGTTTTACTTACATTTTGCCTAACGAGGATCTCAGGTAGCCCTTAGTGACTAAAAATTGATTTCATTTTCTAAGAACCGCGGAAGCCCTTTTGTGATTTCCTAGATATTGGAAACCTCTTTTCAGATTTATGGCGGGATGTACTTCTTTGCTATGTAAAGTAATGTAACTGCGACTGCTTTAGCTCTGTCGCTAGATATGATGCACGCTCCGCGGTCAAGCGCTCAAGGAGGTCAGTCAACTTCAACTCGAACCAGCAAGCGACCGCCGCATGTCTGTTTTGATTGTAATCGGTTAGTTCTTATGTGTGATTTTAATGTCGTTTATATCTTGTTTTTAACTTCGTGGTGCTTTTACTCGTCTAAACTGTTTACCGTCTCATCGTGGCTAGGAGGTGTTCCTGGCTGTCGGACTACGATGTGCAGCGGGGGTATTCATTTCACCGGCAGAGTCTGCCGATCTGGGAAGGAGTCTGACGTTTCCATCAGGAAGCCTAGCTAAGAGTAAACCAGTACCAGGATCCACCACCGTCTTGATGTCAAGGTCGTACTGTGACAAGTCTCCCTCTGATCCACAAAGGCTGCGACTGCCCGTGGTGGTGAAGAGCTGAAACAGACTTTGGCCAGGCTGTCCTCGGGATTCCAGGGAACCACAATGGCTTAGCCAGCAAATCTCCGAAAAGTGGAGATTATGCTGAGGCCCGCACAGTGATGGCGGGAAATTCAAGTGTCAAGTATCAAGTGCTTTTATCATTACCGAAATAGTGCTCATACCATTGCTTCACTTCACTGTCAAGCTCTGATATGCCGTTGATTAATTGGTCCGACTCATCATGATGTTATTCGGCGCATATGATTCGTCATGCCAGATTTATCATAAGATGATGAATGACAACGATGCGGACACTGTAGTAGGAGCCGTCGCACATGGCGTTGCAGAAGGTGACGTTGTGGTCCTTGATCTTTGCACTAAAAATAGTATTTTTTCTCATAACCACGGACCGCATTTCGCACAACTGGTGTTCCAGGACGCGATGTTTGTGAAAGGAAACCTGAATCTGCTAGTGGTGCATTTCGAGATGTTGTTTGTGATGAAAACAAATATTTACTGATGTCGGATTCTGATGAGGAATGGCGGAGAAATAATGCTGATGGACTGCCGAAAGCGGAAGAGCGGTTTATTTGCCCAAGTTTGAGTCAGCGTCAGAGAATCAGTCTAATTCGAGGAGACAAGTACTTCCGCCAGTTCAACAAAAAACAAAATATACATATCGACACCGTGTGCTGGTTTCTACGCACAAATGCCAACACCGTTTATGTTATGCAGTATCTAACCATCATGCTTGCTCCCTATTCCACGATGGCAATAAAAGTCTGGGAAGGCTCCCTGCCGCCTTCATCTGTCAGTTAGCCCTATTTCTCCGCGATTCATCATCAAAATCCGGTATAGCTAAACATTTTGCTTCCATCACAAACAACATCTGAAAGCACACTACTAGCAGATTCGGGTTCTCTCTTATCGTCATCGAGTTCTGGAACAGCAGCTGTGCGAAATTCGGTTCTTAATTTTAAGAAAAAATACTGTTTTGTGTGCAAAGTTGACATTAGGAAGGCAGAAAAAAGTCGAGGACCACGACGTCACCCTCTACAAAATCATGTGGACGGCCCCTATTCCGGTCTCCGCATTTCTGTCATTCATTATCCTATGGTAAATTTGGCGTAACCAGTTGTATACGCGGAGTACACCATGATGAGTCGGACCAATTAATCAACTGCGTATCAGACTTTGACAGTGAGGTGGAGGAATGGTGTGAGCGCTGTTTCGGCAATGATAAAAGCACTAGGAAGTTAGAAATCAGACAAAACTACGAGAAATCAAGAACTCTGAAAACAAGAAGAACATTGTAAAGTACGAAAGGAAAGGGAAAATCTTGTTCTTCTTTCCGTTTTTGATTACTTCACTGTTTTTATGCGTAAAATAATAGCACGTAGAGAGATTAAACTTACCCAAGTTCGTGTTCGTTTTCGTTTTGAAGCAGTTATTCTGCTCAAACAAGTCTGATTAATGTACCATTTTGGTATCACTGCTTCTTCTATGAATGGTCAACTTATTTGTCGCATGTTTTACTTGATGTGGAACCCTTCATGACATTTATGTTCTGAGTTTTTTAGCGTTTTGTCATCGGATTACTCATTACGACGTCATCGGTTAACATGTATCGAGGCCCGAGCTAATAGCGCGGCTCAAGCGACGGGTCCACCGGGATGCGTGAACGCTAATGCTTCATCACTAGGCGAGGAGTCCGTTCATCTACAGGATGTTATGCTAGGCAGTGCTTACATTGGGAGTGACCGCAACACGGTATGAGAAATACCTCTCAACCATCTGTAAGCACAAATTTTACGGCTTTAAGTTAATGCCTTTCAGGATTCAATGGGGATATCCGATCCTATGCTGAGCCACATTGCTTTATCCACACCCGTCCTTCAACAAAATGTCCAATTCAATCGATCAGCATCTCTGAGCGGACCAGCAACGACACCAGATGGATGGTATGAACGTCACTCGCTCTGTAAAACTGATGATGTTCCCGATTCTACAACTAGCCAAAGGTATTATTCTGTTTGTTCTTTTATGCAAAACTTTCTAGAAGTTGAAAGTTTAGATTGGATCGCTCGACCTCACCTGGATTGCTACCGACATCAGAAAGCGCGCAACCTGGTTGTCTTCAGTACACTAGAAAACAAGCGAATTCTGGCGGAGGAAACGCACGAAGTGATGGCTCATCCTGTACGCAGCAACATAAACATCTTTGCCAAGTCAGTGATTCTATGTAAAAGTGATCGTTGAGGTCTTCTTTCTCAAGTAGGTTCTCCATAGTTTCCACTTTTATATCACCTCAGCTGACTAGTAAAACTGTTAGTACACCTCACGCTTGCATTAGTCCACTTCCTAGGTATTCATACAAGGTAAGTATTTTTAGTGAAGTGCAAATCACTTTATGTTTGCGAAGAATTCTGTTCGCTTTCCTGTCCGATGTATAACATTTGGCTGTGCAAAAATATAGCTTTTCGCATATATGAGTGTTAACGGAATAGTGGTCAGTGGTATATAGTATATGTTCATGGTATCACAATATGTAAAAAGTCTTCTTCAACTGCTTTGCTATCTAATCTAAAAGGAAATGTGCAATAACTTTTGGAGTTTTTGGCAGGTTAATTACGTCAGGTTTAGATGCATTTGATCAAATGTGGGTTACCTCTTGATGTTGTTTGAAATGTTGTGGCTTTGCTATTGTGCTGCAGTTGGAGATGGTGGGTGTGGTGGTGATGGTGGTGGAGGTGGTGGTGGTGGCACGGAATTGTGATGTTTGTGGTTTAGTTAGACCACTACGATGGAACGGTGTCGATTTTGGAAAACGCTAGGATGGAATGTGATTGTAGCCGTAGTGTTCGTTCTATCACACGATCGAGCCACCTATGATTTGCAGACTTCAGCTCGATTAAGCATTACTCACTGCTTCTCAATGAAGTAATTGTTGTGCCAGATCTTTCGTCAGCTATCATCTTTTTCATTAGGATGCATACAGGCTTTCTTTTTTCTGTAACGATTTTTACATTACAATAGTAATTACTCTTTATGTACGGCACCATACAGTGTTTAACAGCAAGCTTTAATGAGATCACCTTCCCTAGGCTAATGTCATCCATTGGTATAAAAATATTCTTTTTTTGACTACAACAGATTTGCTGGGAAGGAGAAAGAACACTGAACTCACGTGTGTTTGTTTCCATTCTTACTTGAGAACTAATTTAATCTTTGGTTTAAACCATCCTTCCAAACCAAAATCCTTTATTTGCTTAACTTCTTTAAAGTTTATTCGTTTATGCTAACTGTATATTTCGTATTTGGTATTGCACAGATTCGGTTTCATACTCTAGTCCTTATAAGCGCGTGGCACCTTACTTTATTCCTTGTACCGAATTTTTCGAAATTTGTTGGTCTTATTTTGAAAATTTTTCAGGAGTTTTAGGATTTATGTAAATCGTCCTATAGGAATTTGCCACTCGTAGTTCTATTTTTAATGTATGAGCTTTGGAATCAGGTTCATCGGTTCTGGTCTCTTATTTGTTGTTGAAAATACGAGTAATTGAAAATAAATGGACGGTTCACGTTGTTGTTTCTGTGCATTCCTGACTTAGATAGTGAGCAGAGTAGTGGACAGTAGCCTTATGAAGTTACCTTTTAGCATCCTACACAGTCTTGAAACGTTGTACGAGTCGTGATAGTTTTTAGGCCTGTGGCAAGTTCTACTCCTCGGAGTGGAATCTGGAACGGCACAGAAGAGAATCGTGTCCGGTTAAGGGAAAGGTATCACCTGCGCAAGAAGTGTGAGTACTCTTGTCGCATGGTATTTGGGAGTTTTTGTTGTTTTCGTCTTCTGTTTATTTCTAAGCTGTTCTTTTTCAGTTCGGAAAATGTTAATGATGAAGCCAGTGTTCAAGTTGGTCACACTTTGTTTCTCCTCTCACGATCGGCTTTATCTCGAGCTTCGGCATATTTCGCGCAGCTCTTCGCCATGCATGATCCCTTGAAGGGAGAACTTCGTCTTGAACTTGATCCTACACATTTTCAGTCGCTTCTTGATGTCTATAATAACCCCAGTAACCTCAATCGTATGTTTTAATTTAGGTCTAATTTGTGTACGAGAAAAAGGTCTTGCTAGGTAGCTTACATTTTCTAGAGTATAACATCGACGCCGTTGTGATTTTGGCAAATCGACTCAAGTTTAGTACTGTCTTCGATAGCTGTGAGAGATACATAGCTGAACAGGTTATTTAAGTTTCTGTCCCAAAGTGATTGTTTATAGCTTCGAACTAACATTTGTTTCCAAATCCATATAACCATGGGGTAATTGTAGCAAATAGGAATTGGATAAAAAAAATGATAAAGCTCTCGGCGTTGATCAATCCCTGAGGGATACGCCATAACTTCACTAAGCATCGTTGAAGATGACTGGGTGCATACCTGGCCTTTACAATGACTTGCGGTGGTCTACAGATGTATAGAGACAGTGCTGTTATCCTCCCAGACAAGTCTGGTACCAATTTGACGACCCCGAGAAATGGAAGGTTTGGTGGGCCATGACGGGCGCGGGGATCGATTCCATGTGTATTGTAGGGCGTCTCTGACCACTAGGCTACACGTGCCCTCACGAGTATATCACAAAAGTTCACGGTAGGTTACGCTCCTGGATCAAAACGTGTAGATCACAAAAATTCGAATGTTGATCGAGGTTTCGAAAACTTGTTGTGCCGTATTCGTTGAAGTTGTCATAAATTTCAGTGTTTGATTTATTAAGCGCACAAGAAGTGATTGGGAACTTACAATTTTCCAGTTGCCTCAAATCTCTGTCATGCATGCCATTCGTTTGGCGGAGCAGCTTAAGCTCTCGACCATAAAACAACGTCTTTTTGATACAATCTCAATTGATGTGTTCAGGTGAGAGGTGTTTCTTTGCAAATGACCTTCGTAAATCCGTTGTCGTTCACTGGATATCTCAATTTTATAGATCTCTTGCATCTGACGAACAGTACAAGAAAATGGATGCTGAATTGAAGGCTGAACTACTTGAGAAATGGGGCACTTTCCTGTAAGACGAAAGGTTGTCCGCTTTGTTATGCGTTGGTTTTCTCTAATTCATAGTCATTATAGTGGATATAAAGTTTATCTTCTTCTGCTATTATGTCTTTTTCAATTCGAACCCGTGAACTACTAATCTATCATTTTCACCTCACGTGGCCTCATTTCTTCCTTAACCGATGTTCCAAGT
The DNA here is from genome assembly GCA_900624975.1 of Angiostrongylus costaricensis. NCBI lineage: Eukaryota > Metazoa > Nematoda > Chromadorea > Rhabditida > Metastrongylidae > Angiostrongylus > Angiostrongylus costaricensis. Next base: position 54,984 of record UYYA01000154.1, on the reverse strand, counting down.
TATAATTGTCACGATAGTATTATCTTTAAAAGATATTATTTTATGTTTCCCATTTGTGATCATTGTTATTATAACTAGACCTATACTTTCCATATGTTTTCAATGACTTATCATTCTCGTTCCTTGTACTTATCGCTTTGCGCTAGCTAACACAGTCGATTTAGCCGTAACTGCCATACGGTTTTGAGCTAAATGGTCAATGTCTAATGATCTCTGTCCTAATGTTTTAGGTGTAATACCAGTTTCTTGAGTCTATGGTGATCAATGTTGAATATTTGATATGATATCGTTAGCCCTAAACATGGTTATTTCAATTCTTTTCTGTTTTTGTTGTGTCGTTTATCCTTTTAGAAAAAGAACTAGTTTCATGTGAATCTGTGTAATTTGTCTCTTTCTCTAACAGGTTTTCTCATGAGATGTTCTTTGTGCTAACATATATCCATATGAAATTTCATTTGCTCTTAAAGTATATCCGTAATTGGCTGTCGATCTCAACTCACATTTGAAAGAATCTCGGCAATTTGGTCTGTCAGTTCACTGTCATATCATATGTGGAGTGATGTGATGATCATCTATCTACACTAATAGTTGTTGTATGCATTGTTCCTGTGAAAGATTCTATACGTTGACTATCCGTGATTCGTGTGTCTAGTTGTTACCAGTGCTCTGGTAGTGAAATTTCTATTCCATTCGAGTTCTTTATAACTATCAGTATTATTCGTTATACCGTTTTTATCAAAGAAACAAGCGCCTGGTAGAAAATCAAAAGCATTGAATGATGTGATGTCACAGAGTTGGAGCACAGTTTTCCTAAGTGGTTGCAAAAGATCAGCTCTGTACAAAAGATCTGCTCTCAGAACTTAGACGCTTTTTTTATTGTTCTTGCTTGGAATCAGAATTCCTACTTAATTCAAATGTTATGACCATATGAACACTGAAAGAGGATCCTTTATGGATTTTGCTTTTCAAGAAAGCTTTAAGGCTTCGGCTACCATGAGTAGACCGTCTTCACATACTGTGCGATTTCATTTCACTAATCCTGTTGTGATACGGTTATTATCCATGAAGGTACTCCGGATTTCTTACGATGATGTAGGAAAGTTTATAATGTTGGTAGTCGTTGGTGAATCCTGCCTCCTTTGTCGACCTAGCAGAGGTTTTTTCTTTCACCCATCGTCATCTTGTTTCATGGTTTCGCTTTCGATGTTCAGTTTTACAAATCTACTGTGCTTGGGTATTTCAGATTTCTTAGTTTGTAAGTGAAAACACCTTTAGCTAGAGCCGATGGATTGGAAAAAGAAGAAAAAACAGATAGGAATGAAGGCTATTAAGACTAATGCAAGAGATGATTGGCCTAAAATAGTCGCTAGAAGAGTCTCAAAACTTTTGTTGCGGTGGGAAGTCCGAACAAATATTCACCATCCACAAAGATTTTGGGGTTCGCGTGTTGATTCGGCTACACACCTGAGGACTTTAATTTCCTCATAACTGCTATTGAATGCTGGTCGAGTTGATTCTCCATATATTGCATAACCGCGACCCCAGGGAATCATTGCACGTAGTTGTCTGCCTCTGAGTGTCAGAGCGAGTTCTCAGACAAGTCTGGTAGGAATTTGGAGAGGCCGAAGACTTGGTTGAGCTGAAGCAAGGCCTAGTCAGCCATCTAGGTTTTTAGGTTGAAGTCTATATTTTAATGTCGAAATATATTAATAATCTTGATGTTCTGAGGTGAGAAATATTCAGAGCTACACGAACACGCAAATACCAGCATTATTTCCAGTGCTACTTATTAACGCTTACATTATTTTGGTATCCACTCTACTGTTCCTTTCGTCCATCTTTCATCTGTTTTCCTTATTTTGTGAACTGCCTATCTGTGTTTCGTTATTGATGTATATTCTCCTGAATCCTTAAGGTTGGTTAGGTTTCGAAGATCTGAGCTACGTATTCCGGCTAGACGTTGTGAGTGTCGGTCAGATTCCGGAAAACATCGTGCCAGCGCTCTATGGGTGGTGTCCATACTTCTCGACGTGGTTGAAGTATCAGTTATGTCTCTGCTGCACAACAGAGCGCTAGCAAAACTGTTGCGTAGAAAACGTGAGCGCGGAGGTTTGGGTCCGTTAATTGGCCGATGGTTTCTTTGAGAGGCTCGAATGCGGTCCATGCCATTCTTTTTCAGACCAATTCCTCTTCCACGTTGTTCGCTGTGTTCACTGAACATCAATGGTGCACGTACAAGGTGGTCTCTTTAATCAAAAAATCATCCATTTAGATTTGCTCGCCTTCCCACCTTCTTCATTGGGTTCTTCATGAACTCGATCTTCTTTCTATTTATGCGCAGTTCACCTTTTTCCCCGCTTCATTGAGTTCGTCGAGCATCGTCTCTGCTTCACTGGTACTCATCGAAACGACGATGTCATCCGTTAAACGAAGATTAGATGGGAATTTTTCATCAGCACGTATGCCCTTCTTGCCCCATTCGATTGACTTCATTATCCACTGCAGTGCGGGAGTAAACAGCTTTGGCGATATTGTGTCGCTTTGTCGAAACCCCTATCCTATGGATGTGGTGAGGGGTTGATGGAAGAGCTGTATATTTGTGCTGCAATTCTGATAACCGTCTGCTATTGCTCGTATACAGGACGTGTTCTCCTTGGTCGACGAACGCAAACGATTGCATTCGTTTCGACGCTGTCAGACGCTTTTTCTTAGTTAACGAAGGTCAAGACAAGGTGTATATGTACTCCCGACAGACTTCTATAATCTGTGTTATGGTTTGGATGTGGTCCATACCGCAGAATCGCTGTCGGAATCCTGCTTCAATTGGTTGTGCGTCATTCAAGGCGTTCTATAAGCCCAAAAGGAAAATCTTCGTGAATAGCTTGTAGAGTACGCTCAACCAGCATACAGGACTGCAGTTAAGAAGATTCCTTTGTCACCTTTCTTGAATGTGATGACCGTTCGCGAGGTCGTTCACTAGTCTGTGATTTTCGCTTTCCGAAGGTACGTTGATGTTATGTAGTTTGCGAGGAGTGCATGTAATTTGTGGCTTTCACCTTTAAGAAAATCAGCGGTGATGTTATCGGGTTCTAGACTGTGCCTCTTTCTATTCATGCTTTCTATTTCGCAACTTGGGCGTCAAAGTGTAGAATCGCGGGCGGTATTTCACCAATGGGGATTTCGGGCTCTGAGACGGGAGTAGTGGAGCAAGAAAAATTGGTATAGAACTTTTCCGTTATCAGTTTCATATGGTGGCGACATGTAATGATAGTCCCATCTTCGTTCCTTAGGGCGGAGAGCAGGACATTATAGTCGCAAAGATCTCGACGGCACTTCTTCAAACTTGATCATTTTTGAGCTGCTTCCAACAACTGTTTTTGCCTATTATTATCTTTTTTTATTTTATACAACACATCACATTTACTGTGCGGATCTAAGCACTTCTTACATTTGATTCGTTTTCTCACATCTATCCAATAAGGTCTTCGTCTTCCAATTTTTTTACGTGTGGTTTCACTTGGTGCTTGAGGATTTTGATTTCATCTTTAATGTCAAAGGATGTTGGTCGGGTCGGCTCTCACCAAAGTCCTGAGATAGTTGGACTAGAGCGTTCCCAATCGGATTGCAGAGAGTGGTTTTTCACGAACAAATCCAGCAGCAATTTCTCGAGCCACTGATTCTATCCTCCCAGACAAGTCCGATACTAATTTGCCGACCCCAGAAGAATGGAAGGCTTGGTGGGCCAAGGCGCGGGAATCGATCCCAAATGTATTGCAGGGCGTCTCTGACCACTGCGCCACACACGCCCTTATTTATTTGTCTGTTTTTTTTGCCTATACCGATGTAAACTCTACGGCAAGAATGTTCTATAACTGGTATTTATTATCAGTCCTGTTAGGTGTGCCTCAGAAGGACCAAGCTTTAATTTCTGTCTCTTGTTTGGCAACGCTATAATCATAATGAAGATATGGTTGGAACATCTTTTTTGACGAATTGAGGCGAGTTCAATACAGCCTTTAAGTCCTTCGACCAGCAGGTCGTAGTCCTCGGTTGGATCCTTCTTTATGTGCAAGTCATACGAGGAGAAGATCTTATCGGCAATGTCGTCGTCATACGCGACTTGTTTCGTTTTTCTCGGACGATGGCAGAAATTCTTTTCCAGCTTATGGCCTGGAGTCGAATCTTCGCACACAGAAGGCGGTGATCAGATCCAGTACAGAATTCAAGTACCACCGAAATGTCAAAGAGGCACCACTTTTTATTTGTGAGAATATAACCGATCTCCGCAGTGATTATTGCCATTAAGAGACTCCCATGTCCATCTGCGATTTTCCGCTTTATCAAAAAATGAATTTCCGTGGAAGCGGCATGCTACAGACAGGAGTCTTACAAGACGGTTTCTCTTCTCATTTCGTTCTCCTATTGCGAATTTGCGTTTTGTATCCTGCGTTCATTTTTGGTGGCTGTTCCTCATTTGGCATTGGACGCTCCACAAAGAATTTGTAGGATTTCTTTTCGCAGATTACTTTCTCGTACTGGTTGTAAAGTGTGTCCAGTTCGGTCTCATCAGCTCCACAAGTTGTTTATTAGCAGTTGATGACACTGACTATCTTTTGGCACGAATAAGAATGGCCAATTGAGGTAACAGGGCTTAGTATGAGGAAATGAATTGGTGTACGATAAAGCCAACGACTCCGGTATTTTTTAACGGAAATTTCCCTCCATGAATGACAAGGCTTCCGTCATCTAGTTGGCATACGTAGGTCTTCCTGCCTTTAATCTCTTGTAGGGCGACACATGGAATTTGATACAATCAGCGGCTTGAAGAGGAGCGTAAAGGTCGGCGTCTGGAGAGACTGTTCTGGCACTGTAGGTGCGTAGCAAGAAGCGGTCTCCATGGGGTGTCATAAGCGTGCTCGTCTTGTCTGTTTCTAATGATCTCCAATTGAACCCGAAATTTGAACGGCTCTCACCGGTTGGTTGTCTCACTACCCGACGTCGTAGACGGCAGCACTCAGTGTGCGGCGTGCTGAGCCCGAACATTTGCTAGCCCAAATCTTCCTCAGATCGTTACTACCAGAGACAATCGCTGCCGTTGTGTATCAGGTGGAAATTTGCCACTATGCGAGTAGTTTGACACCAAGAGAGACCCTGCCGAGCGGATGAATCCTTCCGCTGTCCATCTCGGTCGGGCACCCAGAAACACCTCGCTGCCACGATGAAGCTGTAAACCCATGGGAGGCCATGAATGATTTTATAAGTAGAACCAATGAAACAATTTGTCGTGGGACTTACGTTGAAGCTTCTGACCTACATTCATAAGCCAAACCGTCAAAAGAAGGCAGTTATTGTTGGGGTCTATCTGATGCCATCACTGAGTTCAAAAAAAGTTTGTAGTAATCATAAAGATACTGTCTTAGGGTTTTAAATAATGAGAGTATGTTCAGTATTCATATGTGGATGTGGATCCAACTGTGAAGGAACTGAGTTCCTTCTGACTTTATTGATTGAACTAAAAACCAATAAAATCTACATATCTTGGCCAAAACGAAGAACTCTTCTACCATAGAACTGTTCAGTGAATTTTCGATTTTCAACGCAACTCTCCTTTCCACCTTTTTCTCGTCGAGATCTCTTTTTCGAACAGTTAAGCATATAATCCAGCTGGATTTTATCGCTTGATGTGCACGATGGCGTGATGTAGATGACCACTACGTCGCGTCAGCTATTGAAAAAAATAGTCCATTAATAATGTTTGCTTTTTATTTTCTGCCTACTACAATTTTGGGACAGGGTATTATGCGAAATACAGCCACAACGTTGCTGAGATGTTTGCAAAGCTCTGGACCGCCGGTGTCTGCGTTGGGGAACGAACGCGCTATTACCTTTTCCGGGGGCTAACGCGTTCACCACCACACCATGCTGGTCTTTTGTTTCGCCTGTTTCGCAGCTAGTTCCATCGATCAGTGCCATCAGCAATCACCTGTCAACGGTATTGGTCTGGGGTGATCTGGGATCTGGGGAGTCCATTGATACTGTTAGTGATTTTGGATTTACAAAAGAAACCTTAAATAACTTCAGACCGATTGAAGTGTTTTCAATAAGATTATCATGTTCTAAAATGCGCAAGAGCTTCGGCTTATTTGAAAAAGTATCTAAAATAATTAAAGAACTCCACGACCGTCACTGAATTAGTACAGCTTATATCTATAGAAGAAAAGTATAAAATAGATATTTCTAAGTCTGAATAGTATGGCAGGAATATGTTTATTTTAGTTTGAACTGTAACGCAAAAGAGTAAATGTGAGGAAACGGAGAATATATCGTTTCTTCTCAGTTTTTATTCAGAGAAGGGGAAGGAAATCGGTTGCTGCTAGAGGTGTCATCGAATAGTCGAATAGTACACGAATGTTGTATTTAAGTTAGCTGGTGGATAGCCTCGCCCATGTATTACTCTGTGTGGCTGTTATCCACCAACTAACTTAGATACTTACAACAAATAAACGGTCCTGAAGAAGGCGAAACCGCCGAAACGTCAGCTATCGTGTCCTAATAAATTCTACAATAACTACCTCGTGTATGCTAGTTGAAGAAAACATCTAATTATGAATCAATGCCGACGTTAACAGAAAGTCGGTCTTGGGAAGTACACGAATGGTCTACTGTTTTCTTGATGAAAGAAGACGACGGTCTAAAGTTGACGTTTCGGCGGTTTCTTTTTCTTCATAGCCTGGAAAGGGCAGCAGACAATGTAACACATGAATTTTCATTTGCATTGTAAACAGCTTGTAAAGAAGCTCACCAAGCTTTCCATCCTTCTGGGGTTGACGAGTTCTTGCCAGACTATTTAGGAAAGACATTCTCCGTCCAGTGTCCATGATGAGAATCTGGAAGCGCTGAGGCAAAACTGCCACAGGATTCTAGGAAGGATCAAGCTCGATTAGCATTCAGTTATATTTATGAAGACAACAAAATCGTTAAGTCGCCGGCGAACCCGTGCGCAGATCCGAAACATTGAACGGAATGAAGGAGTGTAGGATTCGCACACTTTATACAGGCAGGCTGGTTAAATAAGTAGATAGTGAGTTCTTCAAAAAACATCCGAAGTAGCACTTCATTTTATCCGTAATAGGGTTTCCAAAGGACTTATTCTGTAACAGTATGCCACCACTATGATGCTGAGATATTTGCTAAATTCCGGACCACAGCTGTCTGTAGTGAGGATCTAACATGCTGTTACCCTCTTCGGGGGCTAACGCGTTCAACACCACACCATGCTAGTCATTTGTTTTGCCTTTCTCTCTGCTAGTTCTATCTAACAGTGCTATTGGCAATAACCCGTCAACGGTGTTCATCCGGGGAGCACAAATTAACATTGGACCAAGTTAAGCTAGAACTGTAGTCGGAATCACAGAGTTAGCTTTCTTATATTTTCAATCACAATGTTTTTTTTAACGCGTTAACCCTTCGGAAACGGTAGTAACGTGTACTCACGGCAGACACCTACAGTATTTTATCAGACAGCAAACACTTCTGTCAACACAATCTTCTCTTATTTAACTTTATTTTATAATTCTTCGTTATCATTGCTTTATTTTCAATAATAAGAAGAATTTGTGTCATCAAAATCATGTCTACATCTCGATGTCCTTTAATCCATTTCGCATGGTGTGCTAACTAAAACGGATAGAGCGCATTGAGTTCAATGTGCATGTGCTCCAAAATCTTTGACATTAAGCTACGGTATCTCAGCCCTTAGCGGTCTTCATTGCTGCTATTAAATTCAGTAGAGTCTGCAGGTCTTTAGGTTCGAGTGACTGAATAAATGGATTTTGTCCATTAATGCATGATTTTATCTACTATTGAATCGTTGCTTGTGATTGGCGCGCTTATTTGAAATAAATAGAAAAATCGAAGATTCTGGGGATCCTCTATATCCCTGGAACGACTAAAAAAAGCTGTGCAATAAGCCTAGTCGAGTTCTTATCATCTTCTTAACTATTACATTGATTGAAAAATTATCGATAGCTGTCGAAAAGGCAGCACTACTGTTATATTTTAAAGACTTTGTTATCTATTCAGCTTCCAAGTCCGTCTTACTCCAGAATTGTGATTTTTCCTTAAGGGATAATAGTAACTATTTATTCCTCTTTTTTTCGAAGCTTTTTCTATATGACCCGACATTCAATAGCGGGATCACAACACTTCCTCAATTCACTTCGTTTTCCCACATCCGTATTTTACAAAGGTCTTCGGAGTTTGCAAATTGGTTTGGCTACTTCTTGAGCGATTCCGATTTTCTTTACGAATGTTGTTGAAATTCGATCAGGCTGATTTTCCCTGAAATCTTAGAATAGCTGTGCTAGGGCGTTCCCAGATTTTCATTACATGCATTGGCATGCTTTTGTAGATTAATGGTGGTGAGCTGACGCCAAGCAAGTCTGGTATCAATTTTTCGGCTCTGGACGGACGGGTACATGGGTGGAAACGGAATGCATTTACTTCCATAGAAAAACACAATACAATACAACGCTAGCTGACGTTTCGGCAGTGTCGCCTTCTTCAGAGCCTGGAAGGGTGTACTGATATACAATCTACTAGGCCAAACGCTTCAATGACACTTACAAAAAGACGAAAGACTCCTTGGTAATTACATGATCAACAACTTCTCGAAAAAACCCACCGCTTTTTCGTGACTTCCAATGAGGAAGTTTAGAACAGCTGATTATAGTCGCATGTGGTTGACGACTGCACCATCGCACATCAAAATTCGATGCGAACATACGGGATCAGGTCGCGTATGACCTCTGGGCATTCATCCCTGCTATTCATTGTAGGGTTTTTGGCATTTATCCAAAATGCCTCAAGAAGTTTTCGCGCTGGTGTTTTAGTCTCTTATGTAATTACCAAAGAGGCTTTCGTCTTTGTGTAAGTGTTATTGAAGCGTTTGGCCTAGTAGATTGTATATCAGTATACCCTTCCAGGCTCTGAAGAAGGCGATACTGCCGAAACGTCAGCTAGCGTTGTATTGTATTGTGTTTTTCTATGGAAGTAAATGTATGCTGTTTAAAAACCTCGCGATTGCTGAACAAGAAAACGACACATCAGTATTATATTTTTGATATAGTATCGTAGTGTTTTCTAGTATTACATATCTACATACATATATATATATATATGTATATATATATATATAAACATACACAAATAATAATATTTTTCTAGATTATTTTTATCCTATTGGAACGTTGTCGTTATGCATTTGAATTCATCAATTTTGTGAATATTCGCATTTTCCCTCGCTTATCTCGTGTATTGGGTTCAACTCGTACTCTCCGAAATACGTTTTCGTCCTGAGAGCAGAAAGCTCCTAGTGCCGTCCTCATCAACAGCAATGTTCTGTGTTACTGTACCTGTACAATAGGCAATGTACAGTGAGCATCATGGAACTCACTGAAGGTTAACAAAATTCGTCCCATTAACAGTTGTTTATAAATTTTAATGCAAGGAGAGCAACTTTTCTTCACCATACCAGTGAAAGAGGAGCTATTGAGTGAACACAAAAAAGTTATCAATGGAAATGTTTTTTTATAAGGCGAAAAGGAATGTTGAAAATAGCACGCAAAAACAGTGCGAATGGCCCCAGTTGCGACCAATGGTCCCAGTTGCGACCAATGGTCTCAGCTGTGACCAGTGGTCCCAGTTGCGTTAAATTGTACATGGGTTACACAGAAGATAAAAGATGTACAAAATATCGAGCTCTAACGTATTTTTCAGTGATTCGAGCGTTGTAAGTGCCAGCTGTCACCGAGGGTTACCATAAATCTTTGATGTTATTTTCACAGGTACTACTTTCTGCAATAAAATTTCGTCCATTCACAGCTCTGCTTATATTACTTACATTTCTTCTTGCTTTAAGGCACATTATTGTTTAACGGAAACGACTCTTTGTTGCCCGCTAGCAAATTTCTTCCGTTCACGTGATGATTAGTGAAGAAAACGGTTAGTTGCGTTGAGAAAAGAATGTTTTTAGAAGGACGAAAAAGCTATGAATTCAAAGTATGGCACCGCTCTGTTGAACAAAAGGTTCTTCGTTACCTCCATTGATGCGTCTTTTCCTCTATCTTCTGTTTTTTTTTGTTTATCATTTTTTTAAGCCGAGATCTCATTTCATGAAACCTTAGGATGATTTTCCATTTCACATGTGGTGTTGTTCAGTATAACTAGAGCAGACACCAAGAAAGTGTCCATTTGTACCTTCTCGTAGTAAAACTGCAAAATGGGATTGAATAGGTTAGCGAACAGAAAGAGCATCACATTTTTCAAGCAGGGCGTTCTGTTTTCATTATTTTTGCCCAAAAAGTGCCTATAGGTGGAGCAACGGACTCCTCTGGTCTGCTGCGTGTGCATGTAAATTCACCGTCAGATGTAGTTTAATTGCCACGGTTATTGCTAGAGGTGATCCTAAATCGACTTGTATTCGTTGCTCATTCACTTTACTACTGCCGACTAAAGTGTTTTGATGTGGATTTTGCCCCAGTTATTCCATGATTAGCCAGATTACCAGTGATACAGCTGACAAGCATGATAGGATATTCAGATGATGTTTAACTCTATCGGTATCGAGATGGGATCGAACCAACGCCCCAGATCCACCAAGGCTTCCATCCTTTCGGGTTCAGCAAATTGGTACCAGAGTTGTCTGGGAGGATAGCTGCACCTCGATACATCGGTAGGCCACCGGGAGTTATTGTAAAGGCCAGATATGCATTCAATCACCTCCAACGATGCTTAATAAAGTGGAATGTATGGCGCATCCTTCAGGTATTGATCAAAGTCGAGAGCTTTATCCTTTCTATCCTTTTATCGGGACCTTAATTCATCTTTTGTTTTTTTCTAGTAAAAATTGTTCAAATTTTTTGTTTATATATATATAAGTCATAGGAGCAGTTCTTGGGCAGAATTCAGTAAACTAGTTATATAATTCATATATGTGACAAAGTGACTACCTAAATATGATTATTCGTTCATAGAACAGTTGCAGTTTCTACTGTCTTTGGTAATTCTCGATGCTGGTCCCTTTTGTGTTCTACAATAACACTTTTTTTTCGGAAATCTTCAATGTTAACATTGCTACTCGTTCCAGTTACAGGACTCGTCTTAACATCTGCTGTGCGACTCCCAGAGGTTCTTGCCTTCGATTAATTTCCTGTCCACCATTCTTCATGAAGCTCTTCGACTTTTTTGTGTGTGGATCCCTCTGCCGCTTGACTATTGTCGCCTTCTTTGTGGTTGTCGTTGAATACTAGTCGATTCGATCCTCCCTGGAGTGCATAGCCGTGGTACAGCGTTCCTACTTGAATTGTAGGGAGTGAGCTGTTCCTAAACAAGTTTGGTAGCAATTTTGTGTCCTCCGAGGAATGCGAGGCTCGTTGGGCCTGGGGCGTTTTTTGAACCAATACCCGTGTTCTTGATAAATAGCATGACTACGTTTGCGCCACCTACTCCATCGTCAAAGGAATTATAAGCACATATTTTTTTCTTATAGATGGTCTTCTGTGTTTCGTGCTAGTAACAGCCACTTTACTGCTGATCATTGCTGTATTCTATGCCACGTCATTGCTTCTTCGAGCAGACTCTCAGCGGTGAGCTTATTTTTGCTTTTACTTATTTTCGTATCACTTCAATACTAACGATTGGTTACTAAATTGTTTTTGAGGTGAAGAATGTTCAGCGCTCGTGTAGCCTAGTAGTTAGAGGCGTCCTGCAATACACAAATAGTCTTTAGTTCTCTCTCTTGTCTCTCTCAAGTAAAGCTTTTCATCCCTTAGCAGTCGAATGGATTGCACATCTCTAAATAATTGATCCAAACTGAATGTTTTATTTTTTAAACATAACTTGATACGTTTATTTGAACGTTTAGAAACGGAAGCTGGTTTTCCTTCGATTTCTCCCGGGCGAACTTAATGTACTCAAACTGCTCGTTCAATAATTCAAAGTATTTGTCCATCTCCTCTTGCATAGAGAAGATAACGAAACAATCATCTATGTACCTGTAATAGAGAATCGGCCGGAGATCGAGAATGGGGGCTTCTACTTTAGACATAAACACAATGGCAAGACTTGGTGCCAGTCGCTGTCCCATTGCCAACCTCCTTATTTGCGCGAAATAGAAGGAAAGTAGAAGAAAGCGATTCTACCGAAACGTCAGCTACGATTATGTTGTATGTGTGTTATTGTATGGAAGTAAACGTATGCTGAACTTGTCCTATTGATAGGCTGGAGGTCAGGTGTGGGGCAGTGGTCGGAGGCGCTTTGCAACACACATGTGGCCTCGATACCCGCACCCATAGCCCGCCATGCCTCCCTTCCTCCGTTCGGCAAATTAGTATCAGACTTATCTGGGAGGATAGAATTACTGGCTGGATACATCGGTAGGCCACCGCGAGTTATTGTAAAGCGCAGACATGCATTCAGTCACCTCCAAACGATGCTTAACGAAGTCGAATTCTTGGCGCATCAGTTAGGGATTGATCAACGCCGAGAGCTTTACTCTTTCATCTTTTTTATTGATAAGCTAACACAAGATTAGTCACAAGTTGATTAGTAATAGCGAGGTTAAAGGAAAGTAGGTTTTGAAGTATTGTTGTGCTCGCTAGCTGATAATGATGCCGGCTTCTGCAGGATGAATTGTTCGGAAAAAACAAGTTGTTATCACCTTACAATCACTACTGTCAACCATCAGCATCTCATATAAAGGGGCATCACGGTGTGAGTATACCTCATTCGAGAGATGATCCACTGAGGAATACTGAACTCGATACGAAGGCAAAGACGCCACATCGAGAAACCGTGGGCTATCGACTCGGATCATCTGGTCTGATGAAGACGAAAACGTCGAAACGTTGGCCGAGTGAAAGTTGTTTATCAACCTCGTGTAAGCTTATCAAAGAAAGAACATATGTTAACATAAGATTGTCGCAGAATTCTATGTTGCCTAACATTTCGACTTCTTCAGAGCCGCAATTCGAGATGGGTGTCCACTCCACAGCAGTTATTTCTTACGATGTGGTTGTTTGCAGTCATATAGAGTCGAATCCAGTGGAGTGGAATACCGTTATTCGTCACCGGAGGACGGACTTGACCTTCAGCACCTACATTTGTTTAATAATCCTGCAATCGTCGTTCATGAAATGGTCGGGTTCGTGTTTCGGTTCGGCTGCCACGCGACGATCTGTCCACTCTCTGCGTTATTGATAAGTCTAGGGCTCTTAACACTTGCGGGGCATGATCTTTACGGGAAGTCTGAAGCAGTCGTGTTATGGCGTTCTCAAGTCTGTAGCATTGCCGGTCGCCAACATTCTCATTAAGGAGTTTTGTTGCGATGCGACTAGGACCCTTCTACGAGGGTAGCATTTCTTACGGTTGACCGACTGCTGGCCGTCGGAATGCAGTTCATAATGGTACGGAAGGCGATAGAAGATTCTTTACAAAGCCAGCGGGAAAAAACTTTCCTCGCATTACCGAATCGTGCTAAAGCGTTCTCAGGCCTCTACTACAGATAGTATCCAGCATTGTGTATCTGGGAGTTTGCTGTCTTCTGACTAAAATTTCTAGGCACGTCAGTGTTTCCTACTGTCAAACATCCCATAAAAGCCGAATCCAAGAGTTAATAGCGGTGAGGAAAGCTGTATGAAGTCCTTCGGTTCTTTAAAAAACTACTGGAAACACTTGTTTGTTTTTTTTTCATTTTTTTCGTGCTAGTCTTTTGCATATCCAATTTCCAATCGAGGATCCATAGTTTTTTGACTCCAGACTTTACAAACCTTAAACCTATTTGGCTTCCATTTTTTCGGTTGTCAACTCGTTGACAAATTCTTTACCGAGCTCCCAGTAGGATTCGTATGTGGACCTTTAATATTTTCCATCAGTTTTTAATCGTTGCTTTCTATTTAGTGGACGTGTACTGAGGAATAAAACCAGAATTGAGTAGTCAGATGTGAACCAGGCGAAACGGGCCGCCTGCAGTCCGCCCCTGAGGCGTATCACACTGCCTAGCGTCTGCCTCCGAGGTTGCCAGAGCCGAATACCATCTGCCTCTGACGCTAAACGAGCCGTCTACAGTCTGCCTCTGAGGCGTACCACGCCGTCTAGTGTCTGCGTCTGAGGCGAATCACGCCGCCTAGTGTCTGCCTCAGAGACAATCACGCCGCTCACAGTCCGTCTCGGAGGCGAACGAGGCCGCCCACAGTCCGCCTCTGAAGCAAATCGTGCCGCCTACAGTACGCTTTAGACGCGAACCAGGCCGCTCAAAGTCCGACTGTGAAGCGAACTAAGCCGCCCACGTGGACCACGCCGCTTTTTGTCTGCCTTTGAGGCTAATCGAGCTGCATACGGTCTTCTCTCATGGCGGTCAGGCCTCATAACGAGAGCACCGTTGAGTGGAGTTTATTCATTCGGTCGTTGTTCCACTTCACTAGATTAGACTCTATGCGGCAACGAACAGTCACATCGCGAGAACAACCTCCTATGGCTCCTGGACTCGAATCAATCCAGGTATGACGAAGACAAAGACGTCGAAGTGTTAGCGGAGTTAATTTTTCAAAATCAACCTCCTGTTAGCTTAATAATCAAAGAAAGTATCCGTGGAATGCAACTTCAACGATGCTGAGATATTCGGAAAGCTTGCACCCTGAGCGAGATCTAACAACGATTACCCTTTCCGGGGGCTCGGGTATGACACAATGTTTTGTAGTTGCTAGTCGAAAATAGGCCTTCGAGTCAGTTCTCGGCACCCAGTAATCACTAGCTTTTAGCAGAATGCTCGACTTCGTGAATAAATGCCACGCGGGACTTTTCGTAGTAGTCACACGGCAATACCTCAAACTTGGGTAATTAAACCTTTATATACGTAAATGCAACAATAATAACATAATAGTAACTATAGAGAAGTAGTGGTAGAGGAATGAGACAAGTTAGAGCTCTGAGGTGCTAAGGCCTGTAGTGAAGTGAGGCTAACAATGAGGCAATAGCATTCAAACATTGTAATACCATTAACACAATATTAACAATAATAATGAGATTATAACGAAGTAGCCTTTGCTTAACCGTAAGCGATGCCGCGCCGCGTCTATGCGCGGCCGGCGCGGCGGCTGAGGGAGACAGTATGCTGGGGGCGGAGGGAGGAGACTGTATGCCGCGGAGATGGAGACAGTACGCTGAGGTGGTGAGGGTTACAGACTGTCCGTGTTTCGGCCAAGCTAAGATTTCAACATTATAGCGATGAGGAGCATTTTAGTTGATCGATGAGGACTGTAAGTTACATGAGTGTTGACGGTGCTATGGACAGTGAATGATGAGTCATCTACGGAACACAGTCAGGCGGCTGGTCGTGAATAACGCTATGTCAGCAACGTGAACTTTGAGCATCGATGGGTGCCACCATTGCCTAAGGGTAAGGGCCAGTATGATAAGTGGCTACAAAACTGATAAGCCTATAGCGGCTTAGCAGAATATGTAGCATAAGTTGGCCGCTTAGCGGCATTGTACACATTGCGTGCACATTGTGGGAGGAATGGTACATGCCACCGATGGCGTTGCAAACAGAACGCATTTGGTAACACCCGCCACTACTGACATCGCACCCTAGACAAGCTGAGAAACAAGATACAATAATCTGCTGATTACTGAAACATACAGTAGTAGAAAGATACAAATATATAGAAAGAAATAGAGACTATTCTGGGAATAGTTGCTATACAATGACTGGTGATTGCTGGTGGCAACGTTACGTAGAAAACTAGCTGAGAGATAGGTAAACGCAAGGGCTCAGGTACGCGAGCTCTCGGAAGCGGTAATCGTGGCGCGATCTGACCCGGGGTCCAAGTTTTGCGGATATCTCAACAACTTTGTTGTATTTCACATCATACGCTGCCGTGAAAAGCTATAGTAGGCAGCAATAAAAGGTTAACCTTGTGATATTCGTGGAATAGGCACTTTGCTTCCTTTGCTGACTTAAGATACTAGATTAAGATAAGATATAGACATGAGATAAGATAATGCCATAGTGTAAGATCATGCTTATTTGGTTATTTAGACGGCCTGTCTTTACTAGTTGTCTGGACTCTAGCACATTTTCTATTCGTTTCTTTGCTTTGCAGTCGTCTTCCATGGTGGCGAGCTGATTCGGATGCGATGGCAGGAGCGAGTCTCGTAGTGTAGTTGTGTGTGATCTGTAAAGCATCTGCCGCTGCTAGTACAGCTGTTTGACTTTCGAACACTTCTGTCCAGCGTGTAGATGATCGTCTTTGGGAACGCCTGAATCCTCGTGAAGTTCACTCTACAGTTTTCTTTTTCGTTAATCTGCGTCTGTTCTTCTCGTTACATGATCGCCCCATCAATGTTTCTCTATCGATGTGTGTTCGCCTTGGTGTCGGAATGTTGAAGTTTAGCAACCGTATTCTGCTGTATGATATAAGATGTTAAGTGAGCGCTTGTGTATGTAAGAGATTAATTGGGGAAGAAATGAACATACAACGGTCGTTTCATTATGACCCTGCTTATTTCTGACTTTTTCCAGGTCAATTCAATATAGAAACAGACGAACGAGAAGTTTACTTGAACGCTGATCTCCTGATGCAGTAATCAGTGTACTGAAATATCGTAGAACGAAATTTTTGACGCCTTGTAAAAAAAAGCCTTGGATAACGATTGTGATGTTTTAAACTCGAACATAAACGCCTTTAATTCGTGGCACTTTGATTCGATGTTGCAGTGTTGAAACTATTGAATAAACGAATTGTAGTAAATGAAGTAATAGTTTTATGTTGTTTGAAAATAAAAAAACTTCGTCTATGCAGCACTTTTTTCTTGCCGCATATTAACCTGGTACGCTATCATTCGTGGGATGGCATTATTCTAGCAATTTTCACTCTCAAGACATCTTTAGCGTAGTGCTTGAAGGTGTTCTGCAATATACAAGTGTTCGCTGGCTCGGCGTAGCGTTATGGGCTAATTATTCCCTTTCTGTCCGTAGTCAGCCAAATAATGTCAGATTTACGAATGGGACTTAAGGAATGTCAGATTTATCTGCGAGAGTGAAAAACATTGATTCGGTTGACCGATACGCGACCACAAATTCTAAAGCCAAGATTTGCATATGACCGTCTTCACGATGCTACGAATGAGGTTGGATCAACGAAGCATCGCTAGAGCATAGACCAACGTGGAATACTTTAGCGCTCGTCGCTGAATTGCTTGAAAAATTGTATTTCTTTTTTTTTAAGTCCGCGTATTTGTTCATTTCTGTCTATGTATATGTGTGGGTCTATGTGTGTATGTGTATGTGTATGTTTATGTGCATGTGTGTGTATGTGTTTATGTGTGTGTATGTGTATGTGTGTATATGTGTATGTGTATGTGTATTTGTATGCGTATGTGTATGTGTGTTATGTGTATGTGTATGTAGGTGTGTGTATGTGTGTTAAAGTTCTGTCGAAGTTAAAGTTAACGTTGTTATTTATAAGTCTAGCTACCCTATGTTACGACGAAGATAGGCGAATTTGAAACAAAAGCTGTCATAGCAGAGATGGGATGCTGTTTGTGTTTCTCGAGAGAGTAAGCTGAGCTAATCAGTTCCAATAAGCAATAGTCCCGAATGGACACTTTGTTGTTACCTACTTGGCTTACTCGATGTATAAATAACCGAATAAGCATATATGGTAGGGTGGGAGGGCTGGTGGCTAACAGTGGTTCGAGCACGGTGCTGGTTCAATCTCACTCTGGGCTTACCAAGCCTCATTTCTCCAGGGTCGTGAAATTCGTACCGGACTTGTCTGCGAAAAATTCTCTTTCTGCAATCCAAGTCGGAATCTCTTGCTGAGCTATCTCAGGAAGGGAGGTCCGACTCAACTAGCATTGAACGACATTCATGACGAATAGAAAATGCTCAAGAACCAACTGAAGCCACACGTAAAGAGACCTTCGAAGATCTCTGTGAATGATGGATGCGATTAGGGGAATCAAATGCAAAAAGTGCTGGAATCGGTAAAATAGATGTGAAAAAAGGATGGCATTAAATAATGATAAGAAAAAATTAATGTGTTGCTTTCTTGTTCAGCAATCGCGAGGTTTTTAAACAGCATACTTTTACTTCCATAGAAAACCACAATACAATACAACGCTAGCTGACGTTTCGGCGGTATCGCCTTCTTCAGAGCCTGGAAGGGTATGCTGATATGCAATCTACTAGGCCAAACGCTTCAATAACACTTACAAAAAGACGAAAGACTCCTTGGTAAAGACATGATCAACAGCTTCTCGAAAAACTCACCGCTTTTTACGTGACTTCCAATGAGGAGGTTCAGAACAGCTGATTATAGTCGCATATGGTTGACGAATTCATTGTAGGGCTCTTGGCATTTATACAAAAAGCCTGAAGAAGTTTTTGCGCTGGTGTTTTAGTCTCCTCTGCAAGGATATTGACTTTTGCTTCAAAATCGTCTCCGCTATGCTTTTGTTTACTATGTGTGCCTAGTGGGGTACTTTGTCTTAGTTTCCGTTTGCCATCTGGGTGTTCTTCTATACGGATACACAAAGCTCTGCGCGTTTTCCCAATATATTCATCTCCGCAATTATTACAAAAGATCAGGTATATCGTACCTGAACTCATGCAATCACCGTCCCTGCCGTAAGGGCAAATTACGCAATTTGTTGTTTCACATAGACGCTCATACAGGCGGTTGCGAACTAATTGACGACGTAGAGTAGCCGGTTGTATTTCAACTACCGCTACCGATTCCTCTAGACCTGCCCTTCTTAAGCATCGTTTTATAGCTGCGCTTACTTCATCGCTTATAAAAGGCAACATAAACGGGATTTTGTTTTGGCCAAGTGTTTCGCGTGGGCGCGTCGTTCTCCTTGTAAACTTATCTCGTGGGGTTACTATTTCGTAGCCATTGGAGATGGCTATTTGCCGAGCCAAGTCGCGCGATTCTTCCTTTAGTTCTCTGGTAGTGCACACTGAGGTGGCTGTTCGAAACATGTTTCTCACAATCGCCCTCTTTGTGTGTGAAGGGTGGGAAGAAAGGAAATGAACAAGGATGTTCTTGTTACTTGGCTTTCGATACCACTTTGTCAGGTAACCGCTACTTGATAGGTTTATTTGGACGTCCAAAAACGGAAGCCAGTTTTCCCTCGGTTTCTCCCGGGTGAACTTTATGTACTCGGACTGCTCGTTCAATAATTCAAAGCATTTGTCCATCTCCTCCTGCGTAGAGAAGACGACAAAACAATCATCTACATATCTGCAGTAGAGTAGTGGCCGGAGATCGAGAACAGGGGCTTCTATCTTAGACATAAACACAATGACCAAGCTTGGTGCCAATCGCTGTCCCATTGTCAACCGCCTTATTTGCGCGAAATATTTCCCAGACCATCTGAAAATCGAGCAGTTTAGGCACTCCTTTAAGAGAGCCATTAGCTGCTGGATGGACAAGCCATGCATATTTATTCTTCCTTCATGTTCAACAAGAAGCTCGAAGATGGCTTGCATTGCGGAGTCATTCGACACCTTGGTGTACAGTGTGGTAACGTCGAAAGACTCCATCACGTACGCATTATTAGGAGACGCGTTACGTAGACGTTCTAGGAACATTTGGGTGTTTGTGAGGTGAGCTGGAATGTGGGTAAGTATCAGGCTTAAAAACCAGGTTATTCTATCCGTTGGTCCGTCTACACAGCTGATGATCGGTCTAACCTTAAATGATGACGGATTGGTTGACGCATGATCATCAGGTGATACCAACTTATGTGTTTTAATAAGTAGGTATAGGACGGGACATGTTGGTCTATCGATTTTAAAGTGCGATATAACCGATGATTTTAAACCCGCAGCCTTTGCCACGCTGACCGATTGATTGTTTAGGTTTCTGTATTGACTTTTATATTCCTTTTCAGAGGTTGGGCGATAAAGAGTAGCATCACTAAGATGTTCCTCTGTTATCTCAACATCCAGCTGGCGAGGGATAACTACGAACTCTCTCCCATTATCGCTTACAGACAATCTTATTGTTTTCGAGTTTATTAATTCTCTAATTTCCCGCATGCCACGCACAGGAGTCCAAAACACCAGCGCGAAAACTCCTTGAGGTTTTTTGGATCAATGCCAAAAACCCTACAATGAATAGCAGGGACGAATGCCCGGAGGTCATACGCGACTTGATCCCGTATGTTCGCATCGATTTTTGATGTGGGATGGTGCAGTCGTTAACCACATGCGACTATAATCAGCTGTTCTAAACTTCCTCATTGGAAGTCACGAAAAAGCGGTGGGTTTTTCGAGAAGTTGTTGATCGTGTAATTACCAAAGAGTCTTTCGTCTTTTTGTAAGTGTTATTGAAGCGTTTGGCCTAGTAGATTGTATATCAGTATGCCCTTCCAGGCTCTGAAGAAGGCGATACTGCCGAAACGTCAGCTGGTGTTGTATTGTATTATGTTTCTCTATGGAAGTAAATGTATGCTGCTTAAAAACCTCGCGATTGCTGAACAAGAAAACGGCACATTCATATTCCAATGCCGAGGTTAATAGAAAGTCGATCCTGGAAACTATTACAAGATGTACCAGAAAAAATTAACATCCGAATTATAGCTAATACCTTGTACCTTGTTCATGTAACAGTATGATTAGAACTAACTCTACGATCCGCATATTTGCTAGCTGGTGGTTCTGAGCTCAGGACTATCCAAACTTTTCCTGTCTACAAATTGGTTCTAGATCTATCAGGATTAAAACACTGAACACAGACCAAGTATGCATTCAGACACCTGCCCGACGATGTGGTTGCAGTAGAGTATATGGCACAACTTCAATGAATCGATCATCGTGGCACGTTATACCGTTCAGAACATATTCCATTTTAGTGGCAATGACTAAGGTAATGACTCTTTTCAGAATTCTCACAGTTGTGCCCACAAAATTCAACGGCGTCGATAATATTATTATCAACACCATCGCTTCAATTTCTTGCGCACAAAGTAGTACATGTGCATGATTCAGTGTCGTCGCGCCAAGCATTTCGAATAATATTTGCTGGGCTCATGCTTTCACGTGTTTGGCCTGTTCTGTCAAGGTCTTTTCTTTCCTTTCAAACAATCTAAAAGGAGTTCAGACCGTCTTTTCAGTGGCTTTTGAAGAATATAAATGCAAATCTATGTGACCGCAATGAATGAGACCAGACTTTCTTTAAGTGGTTGCACGTCTGAAGTCGAAATTCCTCGAATAAATCGGGTGATCTGAAATATGCCTCGACTATAACGCTTTCCTCGAATTCACGTGAGAACGCCTTAACACAGCTATCTCCAGTATTCCAAGAGAATTAACTCGACAGCATTCTACGACGTTCATAAAGAAGTGAATACCCTCAAGCAGCAACTGAAACAACGTGCGAAGTGTTCGAAAACCATTGTGGACGATGAATGCGAGGAAAACGAATCGAATACAAGAAGTGCTGTAGTCGCCACCGTAGATGTGACGACGAGTCATGTAAAATAAAATTTAAAACATGTGCATGATTCAGTGCCGCCCTGTCATGCATTCCACATAATATTTGCTGATCTCAGGCTTTGATTTGTTTGGCCTGTTTCGCCATGGTTTTTTCTTTCCATTGGACCAACCTAAAAGAGTTTAGACCATCTTTTCAGTGGTTTTTGAAGAATATAAATGTAAAACTATCCGATCGTTATGAATGAGATCAGACTTTTTTCAAATCGTTCCACGTCTGAAATCGAAATACCTCAAATAACGGGTGATTGTTGATGGCAGAAGATCTTAGCTGAGAGACAAGCGAAACGAAAGACCAGCATGGTGTGGTGGTGAACGCGTTACTCCCCCGAAAGGACAATAACGCGTTCGTCCCCACCGTAGACACCTGCGGTCCGGAGTTTTGCAAATATCTCAGCATCATTGAAGTTATGTCTCGAATAAGTCGTGCGATTTGAAATATATCTTTTCTATGTTTGGGATCACGATTGATTTTAGTGACTGATCAGATTATGCCTTTTATTGAATAAAGGATAAAGATAGGGATAAAGCTGTCGGCGTTGATCAATGCCTTAGGGATGCGCCATGCATTCAACCTCATGAGTTTTTGGTTAGCGGTGATTGAATGCGTATATGAATCGTATCATAATTTGCAGTGGCTTACCGGCGCATCAATTCAGAGCTACTATCCTCCCAGACAGCTCTGATACCAATTTGCCGAAGTCGAAGTGATGAAAGGCTTGGTGAGTATGGGACGCAGGACCGATCCCATGTGTATTTCAGGGCATAACTAACCGCTGTGCTATGCCTCCTTGTTTATTCGTTATAAAGAATTTTTCACTAGAAGGTTATTTTATCGACCAGTTTATTTTTAATATGGCCCAACTTCACAAATTTTGTGCTAAGCACTTCTATTCACTATATTGCCAATCTATCATCATCTACGAAGGAGCTCGCATTCGCTTGTGTGTTTGGCTGCATAAAGACTATCTTACTCTTGAACATCGTTCTATGTCAGTCGAAATGATTCCACCTAGAATTATGGGATAAGTAAATGCGACCCTTTCCAGCTACCGCAAGCAGTCTTCGGTCTTTTTTAATCAGAGTGAGCTTTTCCAGGCAAGTCTGTTGCCAACTTACCTACTGCGGACGAATGAAGTGGGTGTTTTTGTTGGCCCACAGAAGGGTAACTCCAAAGTCGATGACTGTGTCTAAAAATAAAAGGTTAGCAAAAGAAAATAAAATAATGCAAGCAAGAAGATGTGAATGAAATGTTTAAAATTCCTCGTTGACAGAGCTCTTTGTATTGTGCATGCTTAGATATAAAATCTGTCATTGACACAGCCTTTACCATCACTAGTAATGAACGATGTTATTGCAGATTTTCATGCATCTATTGCTGAACTGGACTCGAAAGCTTGAACTCGGCCGTGGGTACAGATCTGAATCAGTAGAAGAACTATTTTGTGAATCACTCACTGATAAGCCAGACATTTTAACATAAACAAAAATGGTTTGAACTTTTTTCGTTTTCAGTGTTCATTAGTAGTTTAAATAAGTACTGTTGGATATATTAACACTCTCTATTCAACACTGAGACTTTAGGAGGCCGTAGAGATCCTCCTACAAGATTTACGTAAGTGTATACGCATCTTGAATAGCCCACCCATTACGTGTTTATAGGAACGTTATGTCGATGCATCTTATATGAGGAATATAGACATGGTCAGTTGACGCAGCTGGTTCCCAAGTAACGAGTAAGTGACGCGAGGGCGTTTAGATGCACCTTAAATTCCGGTAATAGAATCGGTGTTTCCATTGTGCTGAATTGACATGTACCCTTTCCTAAATGTCTTTATTTTGAGCGTGTATAGCTCAATGTTAGAAATGTGATAAAATAAATACATGGTCATCGGCTTGATCCTGCGTGTCAATCCAACCAAGCCCTTCACTCCTTCAGCGTCTTTACATTTACAAGACTTGTCTGAGACGATGAAAAAAAGCCGCCTTGATACATTAGCTGGCCATCGTAAGTTACACGGTTTACCTATAAATAAAAATAATAAAGAAGAAGATAAAGCTCTCGGCGTTTATGAAACCCTGGGGGATGCGCCATGCATTCGACTTCATTAAGCATAGTTTGGAGGTGATTGAATGCATATCTGGCCTCTACAATGACTCATGTGACTTACCGATGTATCGAGCCAATGTTGCTATCCTCCCAGACAAGTCTGGTACCAATCTGCCGATCCTGGAGGGATAAGGCTTGGTGGGTCATGGGCGCGAGGATAGTTCCCATTTGTATTGCAGAGTGCCTCCACACGCGCCCACGTAAGTTACTATATAGTCTAAATATGTATTCATTCTTTCTTCTCCCTAAGTGGTAGATCAGCACCAGGCGCTTTACGGCTGGAGGTGGTTAAGTTGAGGATTGGAAATTATGTATCTAATCTAGTTCAAGCATATATGAGCAAATGTAAGCTGGTGTTCAATTGGCTCTTACTCCAAAAAACTATCAAATGCGAAACAAAGGACCCGCATGGTGTGGTGGTGAACGCGTTACTCCCCGGAAAGGATAATAGCGCGTTCGTTCCCCACCATAGACACCTGCGGTCCAGAGTTTTGCAAATATCTCAGCAACGTTGTGGTTGTATTTCGCTTAGTAACCTGCCATGAAAATTATAGAAGGCAGAAAACAAAACGTTAAACATTATCAAATTGATGTTAATTATGAAAAAACAATTAATGCTTGGAAGACTTTGATTTTATTTCCTTCGAAAACCGGTTGAAGTTTGCAAGGTGGCGGAAAACTGTCTAAAAAATCAATTTATTAAACCGTTTTTATTTAACTGTGATGTCATTAGCTCTTCTACTCAACCACTGTCGGGTTCCTTAGAGAAAGAAACGCTCAGACAAACCAGAAAATCATGACAAGACCATTTGGGAATAGTATATTTCAGGTTTGATCAGAGTTCGATCATTTACATAAATATAAATGTACACGCGCTTCACTTCTAATTATGCCAAATATGGATAAGCTCAAATAACTACAGATATTATTAACTCCGTCAGAGGATAAGAATAACATTATTTTCCGATGATACTATTTTCTTAAAAGGGCGCGTGTGGCAGAAGGGTCGAAGGCGTCCCGCAACACAAACGTGAAATCGATCCCTGCTCCCATGGCCCACCAAGTCTTCTATCCCTCTGGGGTCGCCAAATTGGTACCGGGCTTGTCTGGGAGGATAGCAGCACTGGCTCGATACATCGGTAGAGCACCGCGAGTCATTGTAGAAGCCAGATATGCATTCAATCACCTCTAAACGTTGCTTAGTGAAGTCGAATAGGTGGCGCATCCCTTATGGATTGATCGACTCCGAAAGCTTTATCCTTTTTTCACCTTTTGCCACTTTTTGGCTGTGAAAATATGGCCATGAGTACGCCATGCGCGGAGCTTAAGTCTACTCCTGCCTGAATTATATGATAGGAAATTTTGAACGAGCTCATAGGCTGCTTAACCCTAGATTAAGTTGTCAGGAACACCCTGCTTTTCATCACGCAGTTCAAAATTTACTCAGTAGTCACGTTGAAGTGATAAGGCATGGCTGGTTCGATTCCACGCCCTGAATTTGCCATGATTTTCATCCTTCCGGGGGAGGCATGTTGGTAACACACTTACTGGGAGTAGAGAGTCGGTGACTAGATACAACGATAGGACACTGCATGTCACATTGAAGGCCAAGTATGCATCCTACTAACTTTACGATGCTTAGCGAAGTCGAATGCATGATGGATCCATAGATCGATCTACGACGAACACTCTATTCTTTTATAGTTTAAGGTGGTAAGCCTCTGAATAATTTATCTACAATGCTGTTGAGTTACTTAGAGAAATTGGACTCAAGACCAGATCGGAACCCGTGATTACCCTTTTCAGGGCTCACATGTTACCCACTGCATCATTGCGACTTTCGTTCTGTCTTTCTCTCAGCCAGTTTTTCCACCCTAACCTTTCTATCAACAATCACTTGTTAGTGGTAATTATTGATCATCTTGTGCTTTCCAGATCATTCCCGTTGATGGGTAATTGCTAATGGGACCGTTAGGGTAAAAATTGTCTGAGAGAATTTATTTACAAATGAACAGCTCCTACCAACCTGCAAAGGTTGATGTCGTCGTCGTCATTCCGCTGGTTTATACAACCAGGGCAATTTCAATGTCAGTTGCCATGGTTATCTCCCTTCGTATGGGGAAACAAATAAAAGCCGGCGTAGTTGTCAAAAGCCGAGCAAAACCAAGACGTGCTCGTAAAGCGTTGAGAAGCCGTGAAGGACAATGTGAGAATGATGGTTAAGCGACATTCGGGTGGTTTACGTACAGGAATCGTTAGCTCATAATCGGTCAACTGATCCTGCTCAATTCTCTCATTGTTGGCTTATTGATTTCTTTTTGCTTTTTTAAGTGTTTTTACTAGAAAACCATTCAATACGAGTTAAGTTGTAGAGCATTTCATAAATTGTTGTTTTTCATAGCTTTCATTTGTTCTTTACGATTCTTTTTCACGCTTTTCTTTTCCTCTTTTCTTTTTTTCTTTCTTTTTTTATTTCTTTGTTTCTTTGTTTCTTTCCTTCTTTCCTTCCTTCTTTCTCTCTTTCTTTCTTTCTTTCTTTCTTTCTTCCTTTCTTTCCTTCTTTCTTTCTTCTCTTTTTCGTATTGTTTTCGTGTGAGTTATCTATTTAATTGGTGAACGCTAACTTCAAGAAAGGGTAATAGCGCGTTCGCTCCCCACCGTAGACTCCTGCGGTCCGGAATTTTGCAAATATCTCAGCATCATTGTGGTTGTATCACACATAGTACGCTGTTGTAAAAACTTTTAGGATGCAGTAAATAAAAAGTAGGCATTGTAATTTATTTGCGTTGCAATAGATGAATTTTCCGTAACGAGGAAGAAAAACCGTTCAATTATCGTCCATGCATTTTCGAAGAGCCACTAATGAACGGACCAATCGGCTTTTCTCTTTCTTTAAGAAAATTCTGTTGTCGGTTCTCAGCCCGACGATTTCTTTGTAATCTGATCGGCTTGGTCGATTTAGTGATGAAGAACGAACTAGAACACTCTGTATCTGCTGCTTTCACCTTGCTCCGGTCCCTACTTACAAAACCTTCTGGACAAATGTTTTCTGGAAAATATGGATATACCAATAAAGCACAAAAGAAATCGTTAAGTGATGGAGTGTAGTATTTTCTTAGTCAGTTTACTGTTTATCATATGTACTGAAAGGAAAACGGCATCTCGCTGCAAGCCTTCTGAGCGCTGACCCAATCCAGAGTGGGTTGGCCGTGCTTTGTAAGGTTAATTAAGGACACCCTGCGTCTCCGGGTCAGACCAGCTGTCTTCCTCTCTCTCTTCTTGCGCTGCTGCCATTCAACGACAGCTTGAAGGATCGATCCTTTCCCTCTCGTCTGTTGTGGTCAATTCCCTCCCGTCGGTCAGTCGTCCAATCGTAGGTCCGTCTCGACTGCCATCAATCTCATCACCACCACCACCACCACCATCCGTCATCATCGTTATCCTTTTGATACTTTTTTTTATTCTTTCCGTGATTCATATCTTTTTAAGCTTGTTTTTCCTCTTTCAACGTCAGTTGTCCTCTTCTACTATTTTTATACTTATCGAATAATTAGTTTAACTTATGCCTATCTTTCTTTCTGGCATTGGTAAGTAGAAAGATCTGTGAGATGACTAGTTGACTCGGGTGTATTTTTCCGCCTAATTATTGTTTAAGGAAATCAAGAATATTTATGAAAGCCATGAGACTACTTATAAGACTTTTCCGGTTTTTCTCAGTTACTTTTCTGTACCTTTCGGCTTTAATGTCATAGTAAACTTGTTCCTGGATGACTGATCTCATCGGTTACTGCGTATGGTTAACGGCGATTGCAGAAGACATATGTTCAATCGGTCATTTTTTTCCGAATGTTCAAAAGGTAGAACACTAAAATTACCACTGCCACAACTAGCACCGCTTTCCACACCACCACTACCACCGGTAACCACCATAGTTTCAATAAAGCATTATTCAGTCTTCTATTTAGTGCAAAAATAAATGAGATTCAGTCGGCCATTAAGCGTTCCCCCACCGCTACATCCCTCCTCCCTCCGCGGGTGGCCATTACTCACTCGTTTGTACGTCAAATGCCATGTGCACCCCACACCGGCAGGTCGGCCATGTTGACGTTTTCGATTACTTCCGCATGAAGCTGGCAACAGTAGATGATTCCGGCTTTCGAGTACCGTTAGCTA
This sequence comes from Angiostrongylus costaricensis, assembly GCA_900624975.1. NCBI lineage: Eukaryota > Metazoa > Nematoda > Chromadorea > Rhabditida > Metastrongylidae > Angiostrongylus > Angiostrongylus costaricensis. Next base: position 27,142 of record UYYA01000154.1, on the reverse strand, counting down.
GTAACAAATAAACTTCGAGCTAGTGATTTCTAGCAGTTATGATGTGGCAGTAGTACTTTTTGAGCCGGAGGAGAAATAGGTGTTCTCTAAATAGACGTTCGTTCCTTCATCCTCACCTCTACTTGTCATCCGATATACTTTTAGTTTAAATTTGGAGCATCTAGAACTCTGATGTCGTAGAAATTGGATAACTCTACGAATTCTATGCCTATGGGCTTCTTATCGGCTACTCATTCACGAACTCGTTAATGAACTTCACACTACTGTAGTCATATATTGGACTTTCTTAGAGATTTGTAAACAGTTTATTAAGTCGTTTATGCAAAACTTGATGTTTTTGTCTATATGATGATCTTTTCGAGTGAGGAAATTGTTCTTTATTTTTTTATATTGTATTAATCTCAACATCTGTTAGAAAGAGGCACACATTGCGCAGTAGGTAGAGGTGGCTGCAATACACAAGGTCAATGGTTTGATTTCGTGCCGGGAAGGGTCAAACCCTCCACTCCTTCGTGGTCTTTAAACTGGTACCAGACTTGTGTGGAACCGAAAGCAACTGATTTTATTGCGTCTATATATCCCAGCAAGTCATTGCATAAGTCAAATATGCCTCCAGTCACTACGATGCTGCGAATGGAGTTCAGTACATAGTGAATCCCTGAGAGATTGAACAACACCGAGCGCTTTATCCCTTATCTTTCTTTATTTGTTTAAAATTACGCGTATTTATGCCTTGTTCATCCATCCAAATGCAACGTACGCGCAGAATCGTTAGAGCAGCTGGGTAGATTTCGAAACAAAGCCGTTGAGATGATACTATGGCTATCAATCATCACTATCTCTAGTCAGAAAAGGGCAACTTTTTTAGCGTGGATTCTCGAGATAGCTGTTCCATTGTGTTTCTTGCTCGTAATCGCAGGCACTAGCACTGACCATTGTCGATTGGAAAATGATGAACAAGGTGTCTTTCACCCTAAAAACGACCTTCTGCAGAGGTTTACTCCTTGCTGACCTTTCTGATTGATCTCAGGTAGGATTTCTTCTCATCTCAGACGGCCTGACTCTCAGATGAACCTGTCGCTGTAAAGTTAGATAGTTCGACGCCCAGGACAACCTTGTTCCATAAAGTAGTTAGATCAATGAACGAAGCTCATGTTGAAAGTAATAGTTCTTTCAATGTTCACATTCGCCGTCTTTCTGGCTTTTCTCCATCACTCTTCGTTTTTTCTTCATTCTCGCAAATGCCTCGCCACGCCATCGACTTGTTTTAACGGTCATTCCTAATGCAGACGTCATTTCTCTTCGTTTCGCAATCGAGACAAACTAGTGGAAAATTCAGTAGAACAGACAGACCTTGTCAAACATATGAGAATCGGCAATGACAGAGGACGACAGCACCCAATCCTTCAAAGATGGTCTTTCGAAGAAACGTGCGGCCATCTATTTGTAAACTTACACAAAAAATCACAGTACTAATTACTAATAGCTGGCTTTTTGGCGTTTTCGCTACGGCATCGGTTACGCAATAAATGGATTGCTTGAGAAACCGGGAATTTAAAAGACTTATGGAAATGACTTTGCCCGGATCTTTTAAGGATGCATGTGCATTCTCTGAAATACTTTTTTAAAGCCCGGGCGAAGAAGAAGAGCTGTGGATCCGAGTGGATTTTTAAATGATTTTTTTTTATGCGACTCGCCTTTCACATCCACGATGTGCATCCTAGCACCTATATTCGATTCGTTTCCTCGCAACCATCATCCACGGAGCTCTTTCAACTTTTTTCCGTATTGCTTCGGCTGCTGACTAGGGAATTTCTTGTGATCTTGAATGTCGTTGAATATTGGTCGAGTCGAGTCTCCTTGGAGTCCTGAGATGGTAGTCGCGATAGGGTGTTCCCACTTGGATGCAGAGAGTGGTTTCCTTCCGGGCAAGTCCGATACAGTTTTCTCGACCTCGGAGGGATGAGAGGTTTAGTGAGCCTGGAGCGGGTTCGAACCAGCACTCTGCTCGTGATCATCGGCATCCACTGCCACTGTGCTATCCATTCTTTATTCAAAGTGATTGAGTCCCTAATGATTGGAGACATTCTGTTCTGGGAAGACGGAAGATTTTTGATCACGTATGCATCCAAACGAATGTTTGTGGTCAAGATTATTGAAGACATTTGTGAAATATCGTAGTTTTTTTGTTACTGATAGTTTTGCACAATAAAAAACTGAAACTATTCAAAAATTTCTACCACTAAATGTTGATTTTCTATGGGAAACTAATATTTGTTGTTTTCTTTTAATTAATGTATCTGGGTGACTAATTTACAAAGAAGCATTGATCGCCCCGAGGTGATTAGGTTTCGGTGGTTTGGGTTCATTCAATCTCGATAATCATGTAAGGATAGAAGCTACCGGTCACCTCGAAATCCTAGCATAGACGATGTATCAACGAATAAGTGGATTGATCGATCAATGGTTATTGTTTAGTTTCCGTTCTATGACGAATACGCGGCCAATACAACTTTTTCTTGATCGACGCCGCCTAATCCTCTTCCTCCTCCTCACTTCGCTGACGGGGTTCAATTTGTCAACATGGTTTCGTCGCATTCTCCATTTGTCATTTACTTTTTTTTTTTAGTCCGTCAAAGTTTTTTCTAGGTTTTCACCGACGTGGGATGCTTCAGTGAACGGCCTAGTTTCAGTAGCAATGGTCATCAGTTCTCTCGATTGCATTAGGACATTGGACTCGTACACGCTGAAGGTCAAAAAAAAACCCTGGCTGCGTCACAATGCAACATCGTCAGGACCAAACCAAAAAGTACTTGCTAAACAAATACAACAAATGATGTTCTGTAGTATATTATCATTACAATGATGCTAACCGATGACTACAGTGTTGATTCTTCCAAACTTTTTCGTTTGAGAGCTATCGTCAAACCGCTATGATGGTCAGTAATACTCTCTGGTTCTGGTGTTGATGGTTGTTTTGGTGGTGATGGTGATGTGCTTGATGTTGTTCACACGTTTCTGATTAGTTACTACTTGCTAGGTGCCAATTTGCGACACCGTGAGATTGGACAGTGTTGCCTGATAATGATAATGATACGTTTTTAATGATATCTGTCTGGCAACGATGGACATAGACCAGGTCTGTTTCATCATCCTTGAACTGTCGATGAACTGAGAGGTTGCGACCACTGCAGGGAATCGTGGCATATGAATTGCTTTGGAGAACCGCAGTCGCAGAGTAAATCCTCTCTTTACATTTTATCCTCAAGGACAGCATGTGTCAAAGACGTAGGGAACGTCCCAGTGTGGCTGTTTCGGTATTCCAGGTAGCAACGAGCTGTGCCTGAGATCATCAGTGGAGAGAGAAAATAATGGTATATGCTCTAGTCGCAGTTGGACCGAACATGATCACCTGTAATGATGATAGTTATATAGCAAAGAATTACGAATTGTTGAGGTCCAAACTATGTATGAGGACGTGCATCTAAATTGCAAAGTATGTAAGCAAAGTTGTGGATCAATTATGGCAGGCTGTTCGCAAGATAAATTTATACTTCAGCCACTTGAATTAAAAAGCTTATCCTTTTAATATAGGGCGCGTGTGGCTCAGTGGTTGGAAGCGCACTGCGGCACACACGTGGAATCGATCCCTGCGCCCATAGGCCATCAAGTCTTTCATCCCTCCGAAGTAGGCAAATTAGTGCCAGACTTGTTTGGGAGGATTGCAGCATAGGAACGATACATCGGCAGGACACCGGGAGTCATTGTGTGGGCCAGATATGCATCAAATCACCTCTTACGATGCTTAATGAAGTAGAATGCATGGCGTATCCCTCAAAGATTGATCAACACCGCAAACTTTATCCTTTTAATATAATGCGTAACTTTTTTTAACATGAACCAGCATAAAATATTGTGCAAATCTCTAAGTTTCTTTCACTCAAATCGTCTCCTCATATTCCCGTCATCCACGAAGCTTTTCGTTTGGTACGGCTCCTGCTTGAAAATTTCAGTCCGCTTTATAAATGTCACTCATTGCTGGCCGAATCGTTCCTCCCTGGAATCATGCCATATGTTCCCGTGCTAAGGCGTTTTCTAGTCTTCATCACAGTCAATACTAGCTTTTGTAGATTGGAAGGAGGGAACTGATCACAGACAACTCTGGTACCGATATCTCAACATTGAAAGATGACGACCTGGCTGACCTAGTGTGGATTCAAGCCAGTGCAATGAAAACGGGAAATTGGAAACAAGAATTGAAGCACAATATGGATGTAGATGTGCTTGGTCGGTCGGGATTGTTTTGACGACCTTTCTAGGTTGATATGCCCCATTTACGTGAAAGAGTTTATCTTTGGGCGGAGTTCTGGCTATGTATGTTTCGATATCTGAGTGATGCATTCTAGCATTGTCTACATAAATGCTTTATTTACGTTGTTTACGCTTACGCCGTTCGTTAATCTCCAACGTCGTATCTAGCAGGTGTACTTAGATGTCGAACTACGACGAAAAACAGGTGAGAGTTCTTCTGTCATCATCGGGGTCGTGATAGCTAAGAGACAGCCCAACATTTACATCGGAAAGCCCACCAAAGCGCAAACCGATGTGATTCTCGTTATCTTTGCCGTTTTACCGGTGCCTGCTGGGCACTTACCAAACGCGATAGGAATAAGCAGAAGCTTTGTGGTGCCCGTTGGAGTTACTTGATCATTGACTGGATTGCAGATGATAGAGATGAACTTCGTTCAGTAAATCCTCGATGATAATCCCTTTGTAATAGAACAATCATTGGGATTTTATGTGCATATGGGTTGTTGTAAATCAAGCAACGGAAATTTTAAGAAGGCAAACTCTACACCTGTAAGATTTTGATCATCATCTTTCTCTCCCAAGAAAGTTTTTGGCACAATTCGTTTCTGAATAACGCTAATACATTTTGATATATGCCTTTTGTGGCAGTACTGATGGTTCGCCATCATTTTCCGTACTTGTTCCAACATTTCTTCCCTTCTCTCTATTACCCTGCAAGCGTCAACCATTGACTTGATCGTGTTGGTGTGTAGATTCGGCTAAGTCCGGCACTAGTTTCGCCAACTTGGAGGTGATTACGGTCTTGAGTGATCTGGAATAAGTTCGAACCAGCGACAATGCGTGTATAACACGGTTTCTTTCACCAGTCTGCCTTTTGTGCTTATATGTATTTTTCAAGAACTGACTTACAATGTAAGAGGCTGTATTCTAAATGATGATAGCGGGCTAAACCAGCGCACATATTACGTGCTGTGTCAAGATAATGCCCTCTACACAGAAACCGATCAATTGTTGTCTCTGAAGGATTTCGATTCGATAACTGTTATTGTGGTTGAACTTCCAAACTCCGCCAATGAATTCCGTTTAACTGAAAGTTGATGCTGACTCAGCCTGACTTTTTTCTCCTGCCTTTTCTTAGTTGTCTTTTGGGTTACCTGTAGATCGGTTCGTGGTCGTATAGTCATTTCAGCTCTCGTGGTACATCAGATCGGTTAAGAATCTGAACCTGCAGCTGCACCGGTGATTTCACGATGATGGATGGCATCGGTGGTAATGGTGGTGGTGAAGGTGGAGCGGCTGTTGATGAGTTCAACTCCTTTATAGACGGCGACCCCATTCGGTCTCATTCATTGTGCACACCTCTTCATATTGAATAGATACGGTGTTGTGCATGACTATTTGTATGTCACCGGTTGACAAGTTGTGTACAAATGCACAATACATCTACTTTTCGCAATACCACTGTAGCGTTCAACTTCTGCAACGTCATCAGACCAGAGTTGTTCATTTTCTTGCAAAGCGTTTTGTCTCATGGTTCTGCAGTTATGCTGAACTCTCCAAAATATTATATTTATTAGTCTGCTTAATAACGACCCATATTTCACCGTGTGCACACCGGTAAGGTGATGGTGGAGGTCATCTATGTGGTGGTGAAGCTCCGAATAGGCAACTACACGGCTTCACGGTGGAGGGTAGTGGCTGGGGCGAACTCGTTGTACCGCAGGTGCTTCACAACGGACACATTGCTCTCACAACAGGAGTCATTCGTAGCTGCTGGATGACAAAGAGAACTCTATCACTTGTAAAATAGGAATTTTTGAAGAGCAGCAGGTTTTTTCACATTTTAATCGATTTTCCTCCAAACTATGAAACCGCGAAGGCTTATTATTACGTGTATGTTTTTCTATCTGTACTTTATGCAATTTCGTCTCGTATTTACACAATTCACAGCATTTGCGCTGTCCCATTCGAGCTTTCAGCCATGACGTTCCATTCCAATGAATTGAACGAAATGCGTCGCTGTGTCGTAAAAACGTTTCTCCATACTGTGTACTTCTCTTTCTCCCAAATCGTTTCTTTTCGTTCCATATTTATTTATATGATCTCATAAACTGATCTTCTTAAGCTGATGTGAAGTTGGTATAGGTTTTCGTTGTCGTTGCCGTTGTTGTTGTTGTTGTTGTTGCTGTTGTTCTCGTTGGTCGATGGTTGATGTTTCGGTGTTTTCGCCTTCCTCAGAGCCGTGATGTTACGAGTGGGAGTTTTCGTTCTGTTTCCTATTTTACTGCTTCTGCCGAGCTTACTCCGTGCTTAAATTACCCATTAAAAGCGTAGGCCTAAGTCTTCTCGTTTCTTTTCCAACGTTAATACAAAATAACAATCGTGCAACATGGTACATTTCGTTAACAAAAATACCATTTTCAAGCACAGTCTTATTAATCAGCCTAAGTTGTGTAAGTGCTGGAATCTGTCTTGTAATGAATGCGAATTCGTTCCCGCATTAACTTTTTATGTGTTTTCCCCACGACCCACCGATGCTCGGATCATGTTCCCGTAGAGAGGGAACTCGTAATGGAGTATAAATGGAGCAGTTTTTGGCAAGTTTTTTTTCGAGTTTTTTGGACTTTTTTGGCGTTTTTTTTAATATTCGCCCATTCCACACATGGATGGCGTATCCAGCGGAGTTGTTCTTATGACCAGTTTGTGAACTAAACAAAAAAATATGAAGGAGGAAAGGATTATCTAGTTCTATGAGGACCTTATAGTTCCTTGGATACCATAACGACATCATTGCTTCATTAGTAGTCGCTTTTAATTATCATATCCTGACAAATCCCTGAGGCTTAATTTTCACTGTCTCCCACGTGGGACGACGCCTAATTTCATGTCAGCTTCAAACTTGCTCGCTTTCGAAAATAAAAAATGATAAACGGTAAAGATCTTGGTGTTGTTCAATTCCTGAGGGATGAGCCATGCATCCCACTTCATTAAAGATCGCTTGAAGGCGATTGAATGCATGATTGGCCTTTACCATGACTCGAGGTGGCCTCCGATGTATCAAACCAGTGCTGCTATCCTCCTAGACAAGTCTGGTACCAATTTGCTGGCTCTGGAGGGATAGAAGGCTTGGTGGGCCATGGGCGCGGGGACCGATTCCACCTGTGTGTTGCAGGGCGCCTTCGACCACTGCGCCACGCGCTCCCTTTGTTTTCGACAGTAGGAGACAATTTTTGTAACTACGGAAGTTAAGGCGTTGAGAATCTTTCAAGATTATTGAGAATTTGCCTTATAGCTCTAGAGATATGCATTGTGTGTGTGCAATTACTTTTTACTTGTTGGTGTGGTTCACCATGGAGCCATATTTCGGTCAGCACTTAGAAGCTTTTTGGAATTTATGCTATGTTTACTTCAATGTCTCTTATACCCCAATTTCCCAACCATTTCATGCGATAGCCAAGATAACCACACATCAGAGGATTTGGTTCTCAATTTCCCGTCTTCCATATTTTTATCTCATTTCAAAACATGCTTTTCCTTAGCATTCGTGTCAATTGTCTTGATATTAATATCACTCTGCTACATTAAACGAAGAGCATTCTACCTTGAGGTTAGATGAGGTTGTGACCTGTTAGGAAAGAACGTCTCGGGAAATGAAGCCCTCTTTCTCTTTGAGGCCATTCAATCAGAACCAAAATTGTTTGGGAGAATCTAAAAAAGAAGCGATTAATTTGATATGTCGGCGTGTCTCCTCCCAGAAAGTCATTGTATGGGTTAAGTATGGCCCTATTCAATCACCAATACGACAAGGAAGTCTAATATATAGCGTATCCCACAGAGATTGATCATCACTACATCGCTTGCTCTTTCACATCCCCATGAGGAACGGCATACCTACGTGAGGAATGGTCTTCGTACAAGTATTGAAGCTCAGTTGATCTTCCCCTCAGTCGTAATTTTTAAAATAACTGAAAAGAAGGCAACTAAATAGTTCATAATCTCTTTCCTTCTGCCATTTAGATAGACTGTTTTCAAAACTATCAACATGTAGGTGCATTCAGTATAGGCTACTATCGATACTATGTCCTAGTCAATCTAATAACACCATAATTATTTTTTAGACGATATTTTTAATCATAAGGCGCGTGTGGCGCCTGTGGCGCAGGGGACGGAGGCACTTTGCAGCTCGCACGTGGGGTCGATCCCCGCGCCCATGGCCCTTGAAGCCTTCCATTCCTCCGTGGTCGGCAAATTGGTACCTGACTTATCTGTGAGGGTAGCAGCACTGGCTCGATACATGGATAAGCCACCGTGAGTCAAAGGCTAGATATGTATTCAATCACCTCCAACGATGTTTAATGAAGACGAATGCATGGCGCATCCCTCAGGGATTGATCAATGCCGAGAGGCTTTAATTCTTTTATTTTTATTTGTAACATCTTCCGTCCTTTATCATTTTTTCGCTTTTATCCTAATTTTTTGAGCATGTTGGTATTCTGATATTATCTGTAACCTTTGTTTCTCGATTATTTTCATATTAACGTCACTTGTAGACCAATCAATTCCTATTCATTGCACGTCGTTTCTTAATGTTGATCTCGATAATTATTTTGTATCACGTTTTAATTCACTCATAAGCGACTTGTTTTAGTTTCTGTATTCGCTTTAACGCCTGCACGACTACTAGCGGATTTCATCCCACAGAACGAGTTCTCGTAAGGTAAGTTTTTCCCACATTTTTTATTCTCGAATTTCCGTGTTCTGATGTTTTTCTTGAAAATTATGATAAGAGTACATGTTTTTTGAACATCGCACCACAGAAAAACACTCTTTATTTGGCTTAATTGGTTCCAGGACGAAATGTTCTTTGTCTTCTTTACTGCTCTTGTCCTCACCTTTCTATGGAGTGGACCTGAGTGTGTTAAGCGGCGATGTCAATTCAGCATCCCGGCAATATCGTTGAGAAAATGTTCAACGTTTCCATCTGAGGTCCTCACGTAAAAGAAACCAAGCTCAGAAATCACCATTATTTTTTTGGTGGAGAGCTGCTTAGAAAATTTCACCTCCTGATGCATATAGGTTATCAACTGCTTGTTGTTGACAACACGGAGCCACTCCTTGTAATGATTGTATTTGTAGTCCAGGAAAAGGAAACACTTCTCATTCATAAAGATAGCAGTCCAACCCTTCTATTCCTTCAGCGTCAGAACTTTGGTACGAGTCTTGTCTAGTACTACCAAAACGCTATGTATCAGTAGGCTGTCGGAAATCACTTTATTACCCAGATTCAATCATCTCTACGATGTTATGAATGGAGTCGGATGCATAGCTCATCCCTCAGGGATGCTGATCGAAGTTAAAGATTCATGTTTTATCCTCTTAAAACGTATGCATTTCATTAAATTTCATTTCAATTCTTTGTTCATAGATAGTCGAAAGTTTTTATTAATACTGCTAGACTTTTCTCTCTTGAAATCTCGTTGATTTAGAAGCTCGAACAAGCATCATTATATTTTCCATTCGTTTTGAAGCGAATCACAGTTCTTGTATGGAGGCTTCCATTTTTATTGTCTTATACAATAGAACAAGCATGGACAGTTCTTCTGACGTTGCAGTGGCGCAGCTTTAGTCTTAGCGGGGCTTCCAAACACTTCGGTCGAGCTCCTTTTCAATGTGGATGAGTAGGATGGATTGTAAGTGGACCACATGCTATAGATCGCAGATCGGTACTCAGCAGCACCCAAACACTACGATGAAGCACTAACCGTGAGAGTAAAATAACTTCGATTATCAACGAAACGCTCGGTATTTATTATCCCTTAAGGGATAAGCCATATATTCGATTTCATTCATAGCCTGGCAGGGAAAATTGGATGCATATTGGGCGTATAGAATGAGTTGCGGTGGTCGACTGACGTATCAAGTTAGTAGGAACATACACACATATATCGATTGTTTAAGCCGAGGCTTACAGAAAGACGGTTTTTGAGTTAGCAAGTTATGTTTTATCTTCTCAAGTAAGTTTAACACCATTTTGCCGACCGCGATTAAAGGCTTGTTTTCTCAGAGCATTGGATCGAGCCAAAGACCGTGTATATTGCAAGTTATCTCAGAGCACTGACGCCATATTATTGGTCTTAATATTAGTATTAATGATATTGCAACCGTTATCGATGTCAGTTTAATCCACTACCCATCATTTTTCTCGTATTCCTGGCCTTCAAATGTGTTTTGTGGGACGCCTGTCACTGTTAATGACCATTTATCGGCGGTCGACCGCTGTCCGTCCGTCGTTGATGTCACATTGCTTTCGCTGAGAAGATGAAAGAGGAAGAAAACCTGAGCTTTCTGAAGCAGAAATCGCTTTTCTTCTGTTTTCTCTCGTCTTCTTCTTTCTAGTATGTTGTAGATTACTCTTTATATCTTTATATTTCTGAAATTCTTCGATTTAGAGGAATATTTTACGTCTTATGAGAGCTATTTTCTTCTCTTCCGAAGTTACAATCATATTTTAACATCGCCCGACTCCAGAGAAACTCCAGAATTGTGTTCGTTCGTGTTATCTAATCAACTTCAAGTTCGACCGAAATCGTAAGAGAAGACGCTTAACAGAAGCACCAATAACCCTTAGTAGAATTATTTTTTTTGCACTAGTTCATTACCGGGGTGATCTGTCTTCAGAACTTTTTCCCGGGAAATTTTCTCTTCTCCCTAGAGATTCAACAAAATCGTGCTGTGGTATACCCGAGTCGCCGCCACTAGTGGCTGGCAGTGGCTGTCCTTAGTGATCGAACAGAAATCGAGCGCCTTGCAATCAGATTTTTGCCGGGACTACAGTTATTTTCTGTATAAGCTTCCTGACGACTGGGATTTTGAACGAGGATGCCAAACCTCTTCTCGGCCGCCGGAAGAAACCACCTTGCTTTATATCAGCCCTTTGACACGAATGGTCACCCATCGAGCAGAATTAGTCGGCAAATCTTTCAGAGGGTATGGTTTTATATTGTAGCATTACCAATCAATTTCTCTTTCTAAATCAGCCTTTTCGATTCGGGATTTTTCAAGGTGAGCAGGGTATTATGCAAATAATATGTCAGTCCGTTTCTCACTCCTTGAGTACAAACCCATATTGATCGATTTCGTACCGCTTTTTTGCAGCGGTTATTTTTTTCCTCAAGTGTTTTATTCCGTAAATTTTATCTGTGTGAGTTCAAATGGGTAAAGAGTTTGGTGCAAACTGATACGAATAAATAAATAAAATAAACTTGCGTCTTCATCATTTTGACCGACTTCTGACTCTGAGTCATCTTTTTGTCATTTTCTATTTGTATCTTTCACGTCATTTACCTACCAACTGTCTCAATTAAGCTTTCTTCGTTTGAAAATGGTTTTCAAATCGCAGTTCAAATTAGGACACGACGTTCAGCTAGCGGATTCACTCTACACTATTTTTTAAGCCGTTCGTACTGTTCGCAGTATTTCAACAGGTTTATGTTGGATCCGAAATCGAATAATTAAGTGCTATTATTTGTTATTACTAGGGCTTAGTGTAGTGTAATAAGTTGCCATATTCGCAAGTTGTGAATGATTGTGCTGGCTCGATCACGAGTCGAACGAATTGAACCCTTCATCTTTGTTGAGCCTACTATTTAATCGAAACCGGTCGACGAATGATGGAACACTTTTTTTAAACACCAAACGAGACACAAATTTGCAAACTGGGCGGAAAATGGTAAATAAATCCTAAAATGAAGTCACAAACATGGAGTGACGTTGTGAAATCCACTCTCATGCTTTCCTGGCTATTGATTTTTCGTTTCTTTTTTTGAGAATTAGATCAGCCTTACTAATTCAGTGGTTTGAACTCTCTCGGAGTTCTACGCATTTCAGAATGTCAATCATATACGCTTGTTGCTGAACTGAGCGTACGCGATACGACGTGATTGTGATGTTCACCATCCGCGACGGGTCATCTCGTCCGACTACCACTGGCTAGTCGCCCCGCCCACATTCCGTAGCAGCGCTTCGTTTTTTTCAAAGGTTTGTCTCTCTCGATGCTTGACTAAAGACCGTCATATTGGATCGGCACTTGGCCTTCGTCCTTTTCATTTCCGTTCTGTCCGTTTGACTATGAATTACCAGTGTTAATATCAGTGGTTTTTCTCATATCCTCTTCACATTCTATTGGAAATTTGACTATGAAGAAAAACACTTACTGTAGACTTCGCCTCTGCTTTTCACTTATTTTATCCTATTTCTTAACTTGGTTATTTTTTTAAAACTATCTAAACTCCAGGTCCATCGAATCATTTATATAGGAATTTTTGTTTGTTTCCCGAGTTGATAGGATTTTCATTGTGATTAAATAAAGGTTCACATAGTTCATTTAAATATTTTAGCTTTTATTTTCACACTTTATAACAATCTTTCTTTCGTAATCTCCATATTGTGGAGAATTTCATCCATTTCTGGTGTATCAGTATTTCATGGGTTTCGTGTCCATAAAAATAAAACAGAAGAGGACATCTTCATGGAAATATAATTCCGTTATTTTCGCCTTCTCTTTAACCGTATGAAACAAAAATAATGGAGGATTAAAGCGAATAGATTAGTATGCTTAGGTCAAGAATGTTTTTCTTTTGATTTTGTTTGCAAACATATGAATCGGATACTGTTTGGAACAGTTTTCATTCGATTTTCATTGACTTCATATTTATGAAGATTGTTGTTTACGTAACGTGTGTGGACGAGTTTTCGTGTGAGATTTTCGCGCCCTCTAATTTGCGCCCTAGTTATCAACACCATACTTTGCCACCTGTTTTTTCTCGGAATCAACAGGCTATGTTTTTGTTCCTTTTGTACTAATCAGTCACTGGCGATTCGATTGGTTTCACTCATTTTTATTCCTTAGTTTTTATTTCACTTCTAACGGTTTACCGCCTCATCATGGCTGGGAGGTGGTCCTGGGTGTCAAGCTGCGATGTACAGAAGGGATTAATCCCACAGCTGGGTCTCCCAAGTGAGGACTCCGGCGTTTCCACCAGGAATCTCAGCCATGAGTAAATCAATACCACGATCCATCACCGTTTTGGTGGTATTAATCTAGTCGCATGGTGCAAAATCTCCTTCTGATCCACAAGAGCGGCGACTGCCTGTGGTGGTGAAAACCTGTGGCAGTTTGGCCAGGCTGCCTTCGTGAGCTCGGGACTTCAGGCATCACAATAACTAAATCAGCAAATCTCCGGAGAATGGAAATTATGCTGGTGCCTGCATAACCAGGTAGGATGGGCCGTCCGAACATCCAAGTAAGCAAGTTGTTGTTTTTATTACTAATAGTCTTTTCCACTTAATCAATTTAATTCTTCTCATCGGAACTTTGGTGTTTTGAATTCGAAACAAGTCACAAGCATAAGACTGGACCAGTTTGGATACCGGATTCTCTCCGGCAGTGTTGAAAGCATCGCGTTATTTGAGCACTTTGTTCGGAACGCCGTTTTTCATTTTCCTGTGGCGTTTTGTGGTGTAATGGATTTTCTTGCCGGCTAATCTTGACGCTAATGTGCAGCTAAAAAAAAACTTGTGCTGTAGATTTATCTCCACCTAGCGAAAATTTTCTAACTTTCTCATGAGAAGAATCTCCAGCTGGTTTACTACGAGGTCATGTGGAACGCACCCGACTTGTTCTATGAGCCTCTAAGAAACATTCTTTGTTAAACTCGTACCAAATGCGACCTTTCGTCCGCCGAAGTGCTAGATGGATTAAGCAGATAGGCTATCCGCTAGTTTCTCCTGTGCGAAACTGTCCTATATCATTCGTGTACAAGTTACCTTATTTTGGTATGCGTGAGTCCTAGCAGTTTACCGCGTTATCGTTGCTGGTGAGTGCTCTCAAATGCTGCCGACTACGATCTATAGCGATGGTTCATTTCCAGTACGACTTCTCTAGTTGAGAAGCAGTTCCATATTTTCATCTGGAAACTAAGCTAAGGATAAACCAATTCTAGGACCAATTTCAATCGTAGGAACAAATTGTCCACTGGGCAACAAGTGAGAATAACCTGCTAGGACTTTAGCATGACTTCCAGGGATGGATTATTTGCTCAACTAAGAGTTTACTAGTCAAACTTACAAATGAACATCGTACTGGGACGCCCACGATTCTCCGTGATTCGTAAAGGCGATAATACACTACAGTACACCATACTGCTATACCAATACACTCAAGTATTCACGTATTCAAGTAAGTATACATGAATGCGCTGGCTCGCTTGTTTATTGGCGGTCTGTATACTGCCTGTCAATTTGGTCTGGCTAAAGAACTGAAGCGAGGTAAGTGGGAAGTGCACGGAAGGTGGTACTCATCTCCAAAGATTATGCTATACATGGACTCTGAAAGAATTGCACCCGCTGTTGTTTGGCATGGTCCTGCACCGCCATGTCAGGACCCAACAAGCTCAGTTCACGGGTACCGTTTCGCAAAAATTAGTGCAAATGAAGCGCTGCACATCATATGTGGATTGCTGTTCATGTCATTCTATAGAGCATAGCTTACAGTGTAGTTCTTACATGCAAAGGAATGAGATTAAAGAATTTTTAGGTGCCTATTAAAATCATTCAATGATTAGAAGGATTTCTAGTAAAAAAAACGATAGAAGATGAGCGTTAGTGCCGACGCTGAAGGTTGCTCAAGAATGTGCCATGCATTCGACCTCAATCATGGCGTTGTAAAGGAGAATTACTGCATTTTTAGCTTAAACATTGTCTTCCGAGAGGCTACCGATTTGCCATCTCAGTGTTCTTATCCTCTCAAACAACTCTGCCACAATCTGTCGACATCGGAGGGGCGGAGATCTTGGTGGTGTCTGCCGAGCTGTTTGTTTCTATCATGCTCTAGCGATTATATAAAATGATTATAGGATGTCTAATGTTTCGCCTCCATAAAAGCTTAAAAGACATGGAGACATGGAAAGTGGATATCGGCGTAGGAACTGCTTTAATCGCTACCATATCAATTTCAAGGAACCCTCATAGCACTAAAGGAGCATCACTTTATTGGCCCAAGATGGATTGAACCAATGAGTTCCGGGCACTAACCTGATCATGCCGTTTTCGAAGCGACATGCTCTGATTAAACTTGGAACAACACATGAAATGCGATGTTAATCACTCTGAAGAAGATGTTCGCAGCTTATGTCATTTGCGAGAAGTGCTGAAGAATGAGAATGTAGTCAAAAAGTGGTGTACAGTTGGCAGAGAACATTTTATTGTTGATTTGATGACCTGACGACATCGGTGTGATTGGGCAAGTCAAATAAAATGGAGAATTAAAGAGTGAATGGATACATTTTGGTCCTTTATTTTACTTGGATACTTGGATGGCCCGTCTTCACTGGCTGTGCGGCCTCAGAATAACTTCCATTTTCCGGGAATTTGCTGGTGTAGCCATCGTGGTTCGCTGGAGTCCCGTGAACAGCCTGGCCAAAGTCTGCCCCAGGTACTCACCACCACAGGCAGTTGTACCAGGACGGTGGTGGATCCTGGTATTGGTTTACTCCTGGGCTTTCTGATAGAAACGCCGGTCTCCTTCTCAGCTTTGGACGCTGCTGGAGGGATGAGTCCACCCCGCCCCTGTACATCACAGCCCGATACTCAGGAGCACGTCCAAATCATGATGAGGCGGTAAACCGTTGGGAGGGTCTTTCATTTTACCGCAGACAAAAACGAAAGCCATAATAAATAGCTTGAGCTCCACTGTAATATCTAAAATAGCAACAGTAATTACATCAATATTATTAGTACTTAGACACTGTTTTCGTTTAATTTTCTTCCGATCATTACCCATGACAATGAAGAGATTCGCTTGTGGATTCAGCTGGAACTTGAGGATATGGAAGCTGATTCCAGCTGTGGATACACCTCGTAGCAATTGTGTCATCCTATGGTTTTAGTGATCTCCGTCGAGGTCATACCGCTTCTGCGGAACCAACTCTGAAGCTGGTCCTGTTTATTTATGGTCGCCTGTTCTCATTCATTAATTACATGACTGGCCGACCAGCCTTTCGATGTTTGCTTTTTGAGACGTTTCGCACTGGGTCTCAATCCCAAGAGCGATAATACGGTCATTGTCAACGCCAACAATTTGCGGTTTGTCTTCTGAGCAACTCTGACCAGTCCCACCTTCTGAAACGCCCATTGTCGACTTCCTACGGTTTATACTTCCACAGCATATATGTCTTGCATTTTATTTAATTACTCATCTAGTTAAATAATTTATAGGCAAATCAGCTAAAGTAAAATAGTAACCAACGAACGCGTATGATTGTTTCTTCGTCTCTTTCTTTTTCATTTATTTATTTGCCCTTTTATTCTACGCTTTTTTCGTCCCTAAACAGAAGTTGACAGTAGTACCAGTTTGGAATAAGCTCATTGTCTTTTAACGATGAATAAAAATCTGTTCTTATTGAACATCTAGGAAGTGATCGAGAAATTGCTAGACTTTTCTGGCTAGAACATTTCCACAGCTTCTGTACACATTTCTTCTTGCGTTGTTTTTTTTCAGTGATTTTGTGGTTTCCTGTAAAGTCTCCTTTCTAGCTTTAATCTTGCAAGCATTTCTTTGTTCAGGTTTGATACCCTTATTGTTTTCGATTTCCAACCGATTTTATCACCAATGAGTGGCGCTTAGCGTTTGTTTGATTTTCGTAGTCCAGTGAGATCTTTGCGCAAATTTTAACTAAACGTCAGCTATTTTTCTTTTCTACTCCTTTGTTCACTGCAAGGAGAAAAAAACGAAAAGCATCCAAGCTGAGCCTTACGATAGAAATGTGGTTGGAGGCGTCGTTGTTCTTAAGGGTTATTGAAGTTACGTAGTATCATCATTGTTCCTAATTGTGATGTCGCTTGGACCCTTGTTCTGTGGGCTATCCATGCCCCTCTCCTTGTTCCTCAAGGGCCTGTAAATTGCTCACAAACTCGTCTAGGAGTCTGGAATGATAGAAGACACTGAATCGGTATATCACTAGGCCTCAGAGAGTTTAAAGACGAAATGTGCACTTATTCACCCCTATTGCACTAGAGTGGAATTCATGATGCATTCTCACGCGATTGGTTAACGCCGAAAGCCCTAGCACTTACGGTTAGCGATGTTGCCTTAACTCAATACAACTTCACATTGATGGTGAGGTCAGACGACAACGGAGCCGGAAGAGAAGAAGATTTCCTTTCCATTTCTGGAATGGTTGGCTAGCTGCCAAATGGCTCGTTCCAGCGACGAGCGGTTTGTGGCTAACTGATCTCCGCCTGTGTGAGCGTCGATGAACTAGTGGACCTTTGTATGCTGTTGAATGGTTTTTTCACTGTTCCACCACTCTATTCTAAATTGGCCGCACTTGTTTTATTTAGATCGTAAAGGCTGCCCAACCTCACCGAATGAGGAGATTTCCACTTATTTTCCTCCTAGGCATGGCTCTCTAGTGTTGCATTCATCATCATCTGACATCATCAAACCGGACAATGCTGATTCTCCCGCTAACCAGTGGTAGTTGTCAGCTGATAAAACGACAAAAATTATTTTTCAAATTGGATTATATACGACTTTCAAACTAATTCCTCCATTAAACGCCGATTTCACTTTTTTTTACAGCGTGCCACTTCTTGTAAGCAGTCTTTCTTATGAAATCAACTGGCTTCCTTCCTCAAAATTCATAATTGATCGCGCAGCTGATGAAATGCATGAAATGCAGGCGATTACAATCTTCCCCGTACATATTTTTCCTGTTTAGTATGGCTCAATGGTTGTGTTTACCTCACTGGAATCGCAATATTATGGTTCGAATTCACCTTCGTCGACCCATATAAAAAAGCGTAAAAGATTAAATAAGTTTAACGCCTTGTTAAACGTCTTCAAGTTTAATGGTGACTCAGTTGATATTGTTGCACGGTATCGTATTGTAGATGGCGACAGTACTGTGAAAGTGATGGTGCAGCGTTCCATCCATTGCTGAAAGAACGATGGATTGGATGGATGGATAGAGAGGTGGATTTGAACTTATGGAGGTGTTTGGCTGGGTAGATTCCAGTGAACTTGAGCTTGCCAGGCTCTGTGGAAGGCGACATACGCCGAAACATCAGTTGTTGGGTGAATAGAGAAATAAAATAACACCTCGTGTTTGCTAAACGAGAATATGAAAAACTTAAAAACCTTTTTGAAAAACTATTTTCTATTCAGGGAGCGGACATTTAACTGGAGCTCTCACATTGTTGTTAGATTTTGCTATTTTTTCATTTTTTATTTTATTTGATCTGTTTATTGTGCAGATCCCAACACTTCTCACATTCGATTCGTTTCCTCGCATCTATTGTTTCCGAAAATCTTTCTCCCAACTTTTACGCGTGGCTTCGGTTGCTGCTTGAGGATTTTCATCTTATCTTGAATGTCGTAGAATACTGGTCGAGCGATTCTCCCTGGAGTCCTGGGATAGCCGGGCTGGAGCGTTCCCAATTGGATTACAGAGAGTGGTTTTCCCAGACAAGTCCAGTATCAATTCCCCGCCCTCGGAGGGATGAGAGGCTTGGCTGGCCCCGAGCGGAATCGAGCTGGCACCATGCTCGTGATGACGGACATCACTACCACTGTGCTATCCGCGCTATTGTTGTTAGCTGGTGAATGGAAGTAGGTGTTGATCGATGTAGCGAGGATAGTGAGTAGTAAGAGTCTACAACGTTGCTGAGTGTTATAGACACGTCGATATATCGATAACATTTTATTGGGATCTTAGTGACCGACTGTGTGCAAGCCCTTTTCCAACGTTATGTTATGTCTAGAAAGCCTTCATCTACTATTCGTTCGTCTTTTTGCCTTTCCCCCTTTCTCTCTCTGCGTTTCTGCCTCTCTTTTCATCTATCTCTTTTTGCCTTTGTATGTCTATGCAAATGCGAATCCATTTACGACGGAAAACAAATAACAAATTCGAAGCATTGTTCAATGATTTCTGTTTTCGAAACATCCTATTCCGAACCACTTCTCTTTCTCTTAATGTGATTTTTTTTTCTGACTTCCTACACTCCTTTTATACCTCTTTCGTTCGAAGTTTCCATATCCACCCTGAGTGTTCCACTATATCTCTGTTCCTGCCCTTTCCCTCTCTTCGTTTCTTTCTATCTCCTCCTTTCTCTTTCCCTTTTTCTCCCTCGTTCTTTCTTCCCATCTCTCTCTCTATTATTCGGTATTCAAAAGTAGACATGTCTATGACGAAATGAAGAACCCAAAGCATCAATTGACAGTGCTCATGTCAAGGCACCCTATTTGTGGTCTGGCTCTTATTTTCTTTATGCGATTCTTTTTCTCACCTCGTACTCTATTCTCTTTCTATCTCGTAAACATTTGAACACTTTTCTATCGTTGTATAATGTGAATCTTTTGATTGGTTTTTGCTGGCGATACGGCTGGCCTGGAACCCGTTCCTCCATTCATTCAGACGCCGAGCGCACTTCATCGTCCTCATCACCTCAGCACCGCCACCGCCGCCTCCGCTATTCAGCTCCTCTTCGCTTCTCCCTTGCTACTATCACATGCAGTCACCACCGTATCTTTCGCGGTAGTTGTTATACTTACTTCCATACCTCTGACTGTTTCCACTACTTTTCATTCCAATCGTATTGCGGTGCGATTCGAAAAAAAGCATAGTAGTTTTCGTCTGGTAAATCGTCTCTTATCGAATATAATTTCATTCTATCATTCAGGTTTAGCTCGTTATGCCCCGTTTAGTCATCTTTGATATTTCAGGAGCTCATTGTTCGTCTTTTTTAAAGATACTACAAATGAGTTCTGATTAAAGTAATAAAAGATGACAAATAAGTTAAATAAAGTATGATTGTCATATGTAGCATATCTTGCTATGTGAATAGACTGGACGATAACAAGAGCTAATCGGTTCGTTTACCCCTGTTTGTAATGATCGTTAAGAAGGTCACACCCGTCGCCGCTGAATCCGCTTATTGCTGTAGAGAACCAGGGAGTAGAAGCCTGGGTAAATCTGGAAACTGATTTCCCTAGTTGGCGTCGGAGCTGAACTACTTATCAAATATCGATGGATTTCCACCCAGTAATGTCAAAGAGCCGGAGTTCGTTAGCATCATGATGTTCTACGCATCAGATTCCGATGTGACAGAAGATGATTGGTAGCAATTCATTTAATATGTCTATGTATTTCAGCAATCAAGCGATACGAACACCACTGACTCGTCGCCGGATCTTGCAACGTGAAAGGCTGCTGAACGGCTTTAATTCGCTGATTTCTGGAGCGCGTACGTGACACAGATATTAAATAATTTTCCCTTTTTTTATGTTTTCTTTTGTTCTTCGGTTACTCTATGATGATAGTGATGGCGGTGGGATGCGCTCAAAGAGTATGATGGGGACTTTTCGTCTTAACCTCTGTCGTTCATGATCTTAGGAAATTACTCTTTGCTTAGGCTACATTTGGTTCCCACATATGAATTTGAAACTATCGTCCCAGCATAGATAGGACGTGTCTTAGCTTGGAGTTATGATGTACGGCGTATTCGATTCATACAACCGGTACGATCTCACATTCTGAAGGGGAAAACCACATCTCTATCCAAAAGCTCAGCCATGAGTAAACCTATGCAATAACATGCAGCAAATCTATAGAAACCTAATAGGCAGATGTAGAAAACCTCCTTCCCGATTTACAGGACCAGCAACATACTGTGGTGGTGATCTAAAAATGCCCTGATATGGTTTTTTTTTGGAACTCCAAGGTAAAAGTCTAACAAGAATTCTTTCGAAACGTCGGTGATTTTTGCGATAATCATGAGTCGTGTAATTAGTCGACTAACTAGTTGATTCGTCGAAAGGTCTAAATGATGGTATGGGACAATAGAATGAGACGAATCTAGTGAAGAACTTTCTTCGTGTTCAGAACCACGCCATGACCAATCGATCCAACAGGTATCCCCGGAAAGGATGGAACTGCTGTCAGAATCTGTTTAATATATTTTTTATACGTCTTCTCTAAAATATCTTCATTCAATTTTATTGTTTTGCAAAGCGGTCTAAAGAATTGCTCAAGAAAAATGGAATTTTCAGAGCGTAGTGTAATGCAGAAAACTGAATCCGTAAAGCAACCCGCTGTCTCCACAGTCGACATCACTAAGCCGTCATCGCGGTTAGTCTGCATTCCAATAGAATTCTACCGTCTTGGGTTATAAATATGACTCATATTCTCCATCATTTATTTTTATGGAATATTAAATAGCGTCGAAGGTTTAGCAGTGGTCATGGTGCAACGAAACCGCGTCCTCCGTTGAAACCTCGTGATTTGGCGCAGCGTTCAGTAACATGGACCCAAACAAGCGGTGTAGAGCAATTACCAACGTGCGGAACAACTGACAACGTCAAATGTGTCACCACTTCAGAGGACGACGTCGAAACGGCGGCAACGGCTTCCGTTTCCACGGCAGATGAGTGTTCGACATTTGATGTCGCCACAAGTGAGGAGTGTTCTCCGTCAAATAAGGCAATCTTACGGAGGAGGTTGGCGTTTTTTTAAGCGTCTAGGTTCAGGTCAGACAGCACAGATTTTTTCTGCGCGTAGAGTGAACGTACCTGTATTATCACCGTCAAGAACTCGTTCTACTAGTTCTATTTAATGAAAATACTGCAAAAATGGAAGCGGCTACTATCGGAGTAATGATTGCTTTAGTTGTACTTTGATGTTCACCCTCGAACATACAAGTAAGCATAAAAATCGTTACCGTTGGCAGCAAATATTCGTACATAAACTCATGCTGTATTTTACCAGAACGTAAAACCATTTAATAAAAAGACGTTTACGTAAAACGTGAAGATCAATCACTGAGTGATGTCTCATGCATTGGTGTACATTCATAATATCGTAGAAATGAATCAATTGAGTGCCTATTTACCGTGCACAATGACTTGCGGTGTCACACTAATATTCAACTGAGTGCTTTTATCCCTCAAGCAACTTGATACCAATTTGTAGATATCGGAGATACCAAAGGCTTGGTTTGCTTATAGAGCGGAATAGAAACAGAGAATACGTATGTATTGCTCGGTTTCTCCAAGCATCGTGCAGGACGCGCCTTCTCCTATTCTAGTGTAATTCGTTAATATTTTCCTGTTTGAAATTTGGCAGGGTTTCCTGGTTTTTGTTCAAATGTGGAATTTTTAGTCCTGGTTCTAATGGTGAATGGCATATAGGAATGAGATGCTGCAAGAAAACAAGAGGAAAGTGTTTTGTGATAGAAGACACCGGGTACTGACTGCTGCCATGGTGGACTATATATGGTTAAAATTTTGTGGAAGTGTATCTAAATAGAAGTGAACGTTTCTGTTTTTCTGACTGGTATGACAACGAAAATCTTACGATAGCCATCTGAATAATTCGATGACTCTGTGTACAAAATGATGGAACGATGCTTAAGGGGTATGAGACGCCCTTGGGCGTGGTTAGGCTTTTAGCAGTTGCATAAGTAGACAGGTTTCCATTACGTTGTCAACAGATTCCGCCAAAGTAATTCTGTCATTTACGCACATTCGTTCTTGTTCCTGTTTCCCAAATGGAAAGCCTTTCCCACACTAGAGCAAGTCGATATTGTATACTGTTAAGGATACGTTAGTTAGACGGGCCTAACTTAATGCGAAGCAAATTGATAAGAGCTTGAGGAAAAATTGAAATGTGTGTGTATGTATGCATGTGTCTGTAGGTGTGTTTCTATATATGCATGATTTCTGTGAAGAAACGGCGTGAGTCAGTGAAAAAAGTCCTGTTCCTGCAAGAAGTCAACCTATTCCCCCACAATATGCCCTAATTCTTAGGCGTTTATTAGGCGCTTATAGTGCATCGGTAAGCGGTACCTTGCAATTCAAACGTGGTCATCAATTCCACCATAATTTCCGAGGAAATCTAACCCTCTCCTCTTTGGGGTTGACAGATTATTACCCAGCTACTGAAGCATAGAAATCAGTGAAGTGGTACATCGGTAGGCTCGCCAGAAACTTATGTTTAAGCAAGTTATGCATTCGATCACCTCTACGATACTATGAATAAAATCGAACGTATGACGCATTTCTGAGCGATTAATCGACGCCCCCTCCCCCTCCCAACGGTTTACCCCGTCATTGTGGATGGGAGGTATTTCTGGGTGTCGAGCTGCAATGTACAGCGGGAGGATTCGTCCGCTCGGCGGAGTCTCCCAAGCTGAAAAGGAGTCCGGCGTTTCCATCAGGAAGCCTAGCTAAGAGTAAACCAATACCAGGATCCACCACCGTCTTGGTATCAAAGTCGCATGGTGGTAAATCTCTCTCTGATCCACAAGGGCTACGACTACCTGTCGTGGCGACGACCTGGGGGCAGACTTTGGCCAGGTTCTCCTTGGGATTCCAGAGAACCACAATGGCTTAACCAGCAAATCTCCGAAAAATGGTGATTATGCTTGCTGGGGCCCGCACAAACTAGTGATGGTAGGCCGTTCAAGTATCAAGTAATCAAAGGCGGAATCTCTGGCGTTCTTATCTACTTCTTATAGAAGTCAATCACTGTGAATGAATGCACCTTTTCCGTTATCGTTCCATTAGTTGCTAAACTTTTCAGGAGTGCACGACCTCGTTTGGCGCCGCCTCCACCGCCACCGAAAAAGCCGACGGCCGAATCGCAACATAAGAGTCAGTTAACCGACAGTCAATCACGGTAACTAAAGTTTCTTTCTTTTTCTTCCTCTTATTCTTCCTATTCAACCTGTTACGTAGATTTTCCACATTTTTTATTAGCTCGTTTTTTATCGATTAGTAATCCTTCCAATGAAGGATTTTCATTCTATGTTGTTTCTAGAATGAGAAACGCCACGAATGAGTCATACTGTGTTTATAGCAGCCTTATTTAATTTAAAATGACTTTCCTTTAGAGTTTATTTTTGTGTAGAATTTCTCGAAGACGTATGTTTCCGGAGAAAATTAGTAAACAGAGATAGGCTGCTTTTTTTTCGCAACAAATTTTCAACGGTACAACTATCCACATAATATGTCGCATGGGTCTTGTAACGTATGATTGGCCGGTTCTCCAAGTGGGTGAGGACTGGGAATAGTCACTTATGAATCCCTAAATCTCGGAGAGGGATCGATCATCCAGTTTCTTCCCTCAAACCATTTTCGGATACTGGCGTTCATAAATTTCGAATAGTATTTTTAAATGGATTGATTTGGCTGTTGAGAGAAAAGCTAAGCGAAAGACCTGCCTGGTGTGGTGGTGAACCTGTTAGCCCCTAGGAAGGGTAATAGCTTGTTCGATGCTCACCGCGGACACTTGCAGTCTGGAGTTCTGTAAATATTTCAGCATAAATGTGGTTAAATTTCACATCATACCCTACCATGAGGGCGCATGTAACGCAGTGGTCGGAGGCGCCCCGCAATGCGCATGGGATCGATTCCCGCTCCCTGCCCACCAAGCCTTCCATCTCCCGGGGTCAGGGAATTAGTGCCAGATTTTTCCGGGAGGATAGCAACACTGGCTTGTTGGCCAACGGTAATGTAAAGGCCAGATACGCCTTCAAACACCTCTAAAGATGCTTAATTAAGTTTAATGCATGGCGTATCCCTCAGGGATTGATCATCGCCGAGAGCTTCATCTTTTATACTTTTTTACCCTGCATTAAAAAGGATAGGAGGTAAATAGAAAATGACTGTGTGATGATTTGCATTATGGTTCTAGTTTAACTGGGTTCAATGCAATGCCGATTTGTGCTCTCCAGATCAATCACGTTGACTGATGATTGCTGATAGCACCTGTAGGTTAAAAGAGAACTTAGAGAAAAGCGAAACGAAAGACCCGCATGGTGTGGTGTTGAACACGTTGGCCCTCGGAAAGGGTAATAGAGCGGGTTCGATCACCACCGCAGACACCTGCGGTGCGGAGTTTGCAAATATCTATGCGTTATTGTGCTTATATTTCCCATCATATCTTGCCATGAAAAAAGAATAGGCAATAAATAAAAAGTGACTACATTCAGTAGTGCTAGGTAAGTGAGGATTATAGATAATATGATAAAGATAATGAATATATGAAAAGTGGAAAATATAAAAGATAAAAGGGTGAAGTGTTGGACATTTCTGCACTATCTCTTGGGGATATGCTATGCCTTAAATTTCATTTGTTGCATGGATTTATTTTCAGGCATTGAACGTTATTTCAGAGTCCTTATCCTCTCAACAAATCTAATACTAATTTGCGTACCTCGAAGGTATAGAGGGAATGGTTTTCTCGGAACGCGAGGTGGTTCCAACGACCATATGAACGACAGAGGGGCTCGAATTACTATACTATACACTCTTTGGAAAATATAGGCTATAAGAAGCGAAACAAGCAACATGTAGAATCTCAATGGCGAATATCAGCGACGTATTCCAGAATGACGACAGATCGATTGTCGTGCATCGATATCTGTCAGCAGCTACCACAATCGCAGGATGATTCTCCGCAACTGCGTTCATCGTGGAACTGTGATCGCGGGTCCATACCTAGGTAAACAATGCAAGCTAGATTTTTATTGCCGATTTCGTCTTTCCGTAAAAAAATGGCTCACAAGTGTCTAAAGAATAAGAAAGAAAGAGCAGAAGATAAACGTTTTTATCAGAAATCCTGATCCATCTGTGAAATATGTCTAGGTGGCAGGTATAAACGTGAATTTAGTTTCTATACGACAAATCTCCGACGTAAAGCACTTTCAGGCTCTAGCTATTATCCACTTCATAGGGTTCTCTTATCGTATCAGGTTTCGAAATAGTAACCATTTGTGCGAAAGTGGCGCTTCAATAAAGTACACTAGCACTTGGAACTTGCAGGTTTTTCGCTGGGATCACATTTCAGTCACAGTTTCTATATTTTTAAAGGCAATAATACTGTTCTATTTAACCTACTATCTGTAAAAATGGAGCGCGTGTAAGGCAGTGGTTGCAGGCGCACTGCAATACACACCTATAGTGTAGATTTTTCTTACAATTCAAGGATACATTGTTTCATGAAATGGAAAGCCTATAATTGTGCGAAGAGTATGATGAAGTGTCAGAGAAGAGCCGTAGTGATTTTTCGGCTCAGGTCTACGACTGGTTCCCAATATTTTGTAACAATTAAGATATTTTGACGGTGATTACAAAAAGGGGAACGTAATTCTTTATTAACAGAAACTCCCTCATGATCGGGGTATGTCCTCACGGAATTGTTTAATATGGCTTAAAAGATGAATGTTAGAACTTCCTATAGCTAGAAAATATGCGAAATGTTGGGCCTATATCCATAGATATAGGCGCGTGTGGCGCAGTGGTTGGAGGTGCCACTGCGACACACACGTGGAATCGATCCTCTAGCCCATTCCATGGCCCACTAAGCCTTCCATCCCTCCGGAGTCGGCGAACTGGTACCAGACTTGTTTGGGAAGGATAGCAACACTGGCTCGATACATCGGTAGGCCACCGCGAGTCATTATAAATTTATAAAAATTTAATTATAAAGGCCAGATATCCATTCAATCACCTCCAACCATACTTAATGAAGTCGAAAGCATGACGCATCCCTCAGGAATTGATCAACGCCGAGAGCATTATCCATTATTATTGTGCCTACAGACTATTGGGCTTTGGCATTCACCTCACCTGTTCAGTGTCTATGGATGGGACATAGATATTTTTATTTATGTGATCTTATAAACTGATCTTCTTAAGCTGACGCGAGGTTGGTACAGATCTTCGCTGTCGTTGTCGTTGTCGTTGTTTTTGATGTTATTGAACGATGGCTGA